>JAYMTH010003306.1:0-11099 GCA_036897465.1 Pelargonium australe | reverse complement strand
ATTACTTTTAGAGGATACCTTGTTATATCCTTTTTTATTACTTAATTGTTTAATTAGAAATTTGGGAAAGCCGAGTCTTGCAATGATCATATATTATATATCAATGGGTTTCAGATTATCTCACAAATTTTGTCATAAATTTGGTTGTTGTTCTTAAGCATAAAACAAAAATTGCTGGCGAGAAATTAAACAAAATGAAAGGTTTATGAAATTCACTAAAATGGAAATAGAACATTTTTATCCATAAGTCCTTTTCAGTTTTTACCATATTAAACAAATTATTATTATCAAAGTCAACATGAGAGTATCAAATAATTAATCCCAAAAAAATAAGGATAAAATAGGCGTAGCATCAACGCATGCTTTGTGACAACTCCTCTACTAATATGGTTGGGTGCAATAAACTTGGAACAGGCATGTCTAATGAGGTATTGAGCCTTCACTCTCAAGTCCCAACTACAATTTTTATTTTTATTTTTATTTTTAGGGCAACATAATGACATACACTATACTTTGCTTTCATTTGTCACCGTTAATTTATGAAACAAAAAATCAATATTATATAAGGAGTAATTATAAAGAGAGAGAGAGAAAGGGGAGCCTAACCAAATTAAATTTTTGTTTAGCCTAACCCATAAAAATTTTGCTCTACTCCCACCAATTCGTTTGAGTGGGTATAAGTGAAAAGTAATGAGGTGTAACCACCTCACTGACTTGGCTTAGCCTAAGCCAAAAATTATGTGGCTCATATTCCATTTAATATATATATATATACACGTCCAAAATATATGTTCGTTATGACTTTTGCTTACCATTATTAATTAAATTAATGGATTATAAACAAGTGCTTAATTTCAAAACTAATATAAATGCAATGGTTGTTTATATGTAATTTTGCTCCGTGTATGTATATAATACTCCATGCGTCTCAAAATGAGTGTCTTATTTTCATTTTTTTTGCAAAATTTAAGGATTACTAGACAACTTAGTGTGTTTCCAATATAACTCTTATTTTCTCACTTACACCTCATGTGTATATCTTCTCATGTGCATAAGTGATAAAGATAATATAAGAAAAACAATAATATAATAACCTAAAAATAGTCAAGACACTCATTTTGAGACAAAATATTTTGACAAACAAGACACTCATTTTGGGACGGAGCGAGTAATTTTAATTTTCATAGTCAATTCTTTTTACTAATTTGGTTCAACGTGCAAGAAAAATATTGTTTCATTACAATTCGAAAAATATTTTTAAAGCAATTTATGACACTTTTAATGTTAGTGGTTACTATCCAATTACTTGTTGTTTTGTAGTTAAATAAGCATATTTTCATGTTTCATAATATTAGGTGTGCTGGTTATTTCTACGTAATTGGCCATACAAATTAATTAATAATATATAATTAACTGAATTAAAATGATTTTAATATGATAATCATTTTTATATTCTCGTTGCTGGAAGCAATTATGTACGGAGTATTTTTATATATGTTTCCAACTAACTCTAATAAACAAGTTTAATAAATCAAATACTAATAACGAATTCTAAATGAAAACCCATATGAAAACTATTTTATAATTACCCACGGGTTGTGGCGCAGTTGACAACACAAGCTGCGTGAGTGTGAAGAGCGCTTGCGTTCGATCCCCACTCAACACACTCATGGGGAGAGGTGAGTAGCTTTAAGTCTTTAACTGTGACTAAGCCTCGAATGGGATTAGTATTCGAGGCTTAGTCTGGGTGTGGTAAAAAAGCTTAAAGGTGCCAAACCGCCAATAGTGCGGGATCTCTCAGAAAACTCATGGTTAATACCTAAAAAAAATAAAACATTTATCATAATTATATAATTATAAAATGGACTCTTGAAATTGTATTTTGTCTACATATCCTTTAAAATCATTAATGTCTTGAGGCTCAACTCATTAAAATGCTAAATTTGAAGGGCCATTACATGGGCTTTAGAAAAAGATTGATAAATGCACAATTGAGCCTTGAGAATCCATAAATAGATTTGGGCTTGAAGCCCATTACACTAATAAAATATCACTAATTTCTGTCTCGACTAAGTGAATCCAGAATTTTACTTTGAAGTATCGAACACAAAAAATTTCATTGAATAACTAGCTGTCCAAAATTTACTTCGAAGTATCCAAAATTTTACACTATTAAATATTTTTATTGAATAACTAGTTGTCAAAAATTTATTGCACACTCGTGATTTCACCACAAAGCGCATAGAATTAAGTGGTAAGGGGTTATTTTTATTTACTTTGAAGTATCGAACTCAGAACTCGATACACGTCGTTAACATTGTGTTAAAATTTGCCAAAAACATTCTATCATGTTATTATGAACATTTTCGGTTTAATTCGGACTGAACCAAATGGTTCGCAACTTAAAAAATTTGCTAATTTATTTTGTGATAGATTTGAAGAGACCCACAAGTTTTGACTATATATAATAGATTTGGGGAGTGGTTGAACCACCAGTGGCAATGATGGTAATTTTAGCTTTGTTTGATGTAATATTTGCCCAATATTAACTACCTTTGAATTTTGCATACAAGATTCATGCTTAGAATGAGTTCTGATAGAAAATATGGATTACTTGAAAGCTAGTATGTTTAACTTGAAAATGTCTAATCCGAATATGATCCAGAAGACAAGATGTGAAGTTGGGATTTAGTTTTCAGTGTTAGATGCGAGTTTATGAGAATTTGTTTAATCTAATTTCGACCGTAAAATTGATTAGGTCAATAA
Organism: Pelargonium australe; assembly: GCA_036897465.1. Taxonomy (NCBI): domain Eukaryota; kingdom Viridiplantae; phylum Streptophyta; class Magnoliopsida; order Geraniales; family Geraniaceae; genus Pelargonium; species Pelargonium australe. The sequence continues at coordinate 8,333 of JAYMTH010003306.1, read as the reverse complement.
TGTGCGGGTTTATAAGAATTTATTTAAGCCAACTCGGCCATAAATCCAAACTTGTCAAACATACATAAGATTTATGGGAATGTATGTTTATTTGCTCAAATTATCAACTATATGTAACTATAAATTATTGGATAGTCACAATTATTTGTCATGTAATTTTGTGTACAATATGGCCATGTGGCAAACATATCTATTATGGCATTATTTAGATAGTCCCACATATCTTTATTTTGACCTTAAATCTTGATCATATTTGTCCATTTCCCATAAAATTTGCCACCAAATTTTAGTCATCACAATAAAAGTTTGAAATTTTCCACTATTTTCATTTAGATATGTTTGTTCAATCATACATTCCTTAATTTGATAGTATTTTTTTCCCACAATACAACTCTTTAAATTAGTTACAAAAAGTCAATTTACATTAAATGTTGTAATTACTACTAATCGGGTGACAATTCAAATTAGATCGACAAAAGCTAATATAATTTGAATTCTACAGTTCTTGACACGGAGTTGACTAATTTGAACCAAAATGTATTCACAAGATAAATTCAGTCCAACTAAAAAATTGGTTGGACATAATTGCATTTCAAATAAACTAATTTCAAATGCTTGCGAGTTTAGATTTATATTGTCAGCTCTAAGTGTGTGGATCAGTTGATAGAAAAAATTATAGCTTAATATGAAGTATCAAATTTAAAGTTAAGAAATAAAGATGCGTTAAAATTGAAATGAAAGAATATCGTCTTCGCTATGGTCTTACCAGATTGAACACGTTAAACAATTATATATTAATGGTTGAAATAAAGCTTTGATTCAAAATTCTTTTTTCATTTTAAGAAGAAAACAAAATCACATTTTTTTAAAAAAGAAGAAGAAGATATTTTTCATCTTAAATCACATTTTTTTCTTTCTAAAAGTTACATTAAAAGCTATTTATATTAATTTATTCTCCCCACAAGTTGACATAAAATAATGTCCATAAAGTTATCATCAATAATTGAAATGAGGCTCACATTCAACCACCTTTTCTCATTAAAACAATGTTGCAACTTTTTAACAGGTCGAAATGTTGCAACTTTTTTTCTTTTCTTTTTTGTTTAAATCATGTTGCAACTAATTTTAGTTTTAATTAGTTAATTATCAAATAAATATTCGATTCTACTTAACTATTTTAAGTTCGACTCTCATAAGATACGTTTGTTTTAAACTATCTAAAAAAAAGTGCTTCTAACGAAATTGAAATTGAAATAGAAACATCCAACATATACAACTACAAAAGTAACTCTGGCGAAAAAAATGTTTTAACATCTATAATGTTTCACGTGTTTGGATATAGTATTTGGACTGAAAGTCATAAACATTCAAAATTCAATTTATATTTTTTACAATCTCAAAATGTATAAAATAGATTCAATTTTCTTCAAGTTGGATCATATCATACGACTCTGAAAATGTCGCTCCTTTTTAGTTTGTGTTAGGATTTGGCCTTACCAACTTGAACTTAAGAAACCCAACCAAAACTCACTACCAACTCTACACGTTTCGAATTATGATTGAATACTGTTCATTTATCAAAACTTGATCCAAAATTTGATGGCTTCGAGTTGTATAAAAATAGACCCTATCATTTTCTGTAGAGTTGACAATCTGTGCGTGCGTGTCGTATTCGTGCCGTGCGAAGATTGTTTGTGTATTGCACAATATAACCAACACATTATGTACCATATTATCCAGCATGTGTGAAACGTCACGGCCCAACTCGTTATTATTATTAATAATTTACAATTATACATGTAATCGAGCGTAATGAACATGTCGTGTGTGCCGCAACAAAACTAAATAATCGTGCTTGTGCATGTTCTTAAGGCCCAACACGATAACAACGTGATTATAGAACGTGCGAACCTAAATACGCTAATATCATATCGTGTGTCATGTTACGACACAATTAGTCATCTCTAATTTTTTTTAAGGTTAGGAAGAAACCGAAAACCGTTCAAGAATAAGATCTTTCCGACTCGAATCCGACCAAAACTCAATGCGAGCTGTACAAATGTCAAACTATGATTGGATCCAATTCTCACCCAAATCCAAACACTAAATTAGTAAACAATGAAATGAAAATTAGATTATGATCTGTAAAAGTAGACAAAAATGGACAGCCATACAAATGGACCAACCAAAGCAAAACCATCAATCACAAATCACCAACAACCTCAGGCCCCACCACCTCTCCAACCTCTCTTCTTCTCCAAAAATCCAATTCATTTCTACACAGCACAGCAAAACGTCCCAATCCATTTTACACTCACAACAAAAACTAATCAATTTTCTTATAAAAATATCTTCCCAATATCCCAACAATGCTTCACAATAAAACCCATCAAAATCTCCCACCTTCTCCACCTCTCCGGAGAAGAGGACGAAGAAGAAGAATCAACCACCACCACCACCTTCTTCTTCTTCTTCTTCGTCTTCGTTAAAAACCCACCAAAACAATCGCTCACATTTCGGGGAAGAGGACGAAGAAGAACATAAAAAATCAGTTTTCTTCTTCGTCTTGGTTGTAGAAATGGGTGCCCATTGGTCCAAACAGGTCGAGAGGCGCAAGGCGGTGAAGACGGAGAAGAAGACTCTATGCGAGCTTCACGGCACGTGCGGCACAGATTTTCCGGGCTGCGATTACCATCCCACAGACCGGAAAACCTGGATGTCGGGTCTCGACCCGACTAGGCTCCGGGTCAGAGACATCGTCTGGCCCGGAACCCACGACTCCGCCACCAACAAGATCGGCTTCCCCTTCATCACGCGCCCCTTCGCGCAGTGCCAATCACTCTCCATCTACCACCAACTCGCTCGCGGGACGCGCGTGCTCGACATCCGCGTCCAGGAGGACAAGCGCGTGTGCCACGGGATTCTAAAGTCCTACAGCTTCGACGTCGTTTTGAGCGATGTGAAGCGGTTCTTATCCGAGACCGAGTCCGAAATCATCATCCTCGAGGTCCGGACCGAGTTTGGGCACAACGACCCGCCCGAGTTTGATAAATACATAACCGACAACCTCGGGGATGTGCTGATCCACCAAAATGACAATGTTTTAGGTAAGACCGTCGCGGAAGTAGCTCCGCGACGGGTGATCTGCGTGTGGAAGCCGCGAAAGTCGGCCCACCCGCAGGCGGGAGGTCCATTGTGGGGTCCAGGGCATCTAAAGGACAACTGGATCGACACGGACCTCCCGTCGACCAAATTCGATAGCAATTTGAAGCATTTGGGACAGCAGAGGCCGGTGGCAGAGAGGAAGTACTTTTACAGAGTGGAGAACACGGTGACGCCGCAGCCGGACAATCCGGTGGTGTGCGTGAAGCCGGTGACCGGAAGGATCAAGGGCTACGCGCGGTTGTTCATCACGCAGTGCTACGCGAAAGGTTTGGGTGACAAGTTGCAGATATTGTCTACCGATTTTATTGATGACGATTTTGTTGATGCTTGCGTGGGTGTGACTCACGCGCGGGTGGAGGGGAAGGCTTGATCTTCAATTTGAATTTGATTGGTTTGATTTGTTACAAATGTGGTTGTGGTGTTTATAATAATATTGTTATATATTTTGTGAAAATTATGGTTGATGTTTTTGTTGTTGTTGTTGTTGTTGTACAATACATAAATATTTGAACATCCATTAAGAACCAGCTAATCTCCCATTAAGAACAAGAAAAATATCTCATGCAACTTTGATGGAAATTAATGGTAATAGAATACACATACCCAAAAAAAAAAAAGTTGTATAAATATGTTCATTGTTCATAACCACTCATCAAAATCTAATTTTTAGTTGAGAAAAAAAATATATCAACCAAAAAATTAACGGCCGAGACTTGGTCAAGCCAACGAGGATGTGACATTTTCATGTTTAACATCGGTGCCCGTCTCAATGAATTACAGATTTCTTCCTCTGCAAAATTTAGATCTCAAGAACTCCTCTAATTGTCGCATCGCCAATGAAAATGCTCCTGCGAAGAAAGTAGCCGATGATTAGTATTTAACTGAAGAAGGATCAAATCATGTTGAAGTCGTGATGCTCTTAAGAAAACGGGAAAGGAGAAGCTTTGTGTAGAGTTGGCAACTTCTGAAGGCGTGTTGTGTTGAAGGTTGATTGTGTGTTTTCTAGGTCAACACAAACAAATTAAACGGGTCAGGCTAACACAACATATATTAACACATTACACATGACAATACTAGCATGTTTGGCACGACACGGACCAACACGAGGAAATATCACAAATTTGACCGATTTAACATAATTATGATAACTAGCATACAAAAATCATATAAACAATAAGACTAGTAAAACAGTTTAGGTTAATTTACTTTTGTAACCCAAAGTGTGCGTGTTGAGCGAGTCAAACATGAATAATTAATCATTTGTATGAGTTTTTGAGTGTCAACATGAATAATTAGTCATTTGTAATGGAATAAGACAATGAGGTGGCGAAAAAAAACCTGAGGAAGAGCAATCCTTATGTAATGAACCTTTCACGAGAAGTGTCCCTGGGATTTGCTGAAACACCTGTAAAAGGATTTATCGTGATAAGAATGTAAATGCTAAAAGGCGTCAATTCGATCCAAACAAGGAGGAAACCCCTACCGAAACTCGAAAACGTAGGTTGGGTTGCTGCAAGCTACTAGAAGTACTGGATGTATCTTGAATAGGTTTGGACGTGCCGGTTTCTTCAAATTGTTGAACCTCATTCTTCATATTTGCATCATTTGATTCGGTGATCTATGAAAAAAGAAGATCACATTGCACTTGATTTAAGCATCCCATAAATGGCAGTTCAGGGGTGCAAAAGTATTTCACTCACAAACATAAATAAGATACATGGTAATTTGAAAGATAGAGTTCTTACATCAACCGTGAATGAGGTGGCATTCAATTTAGGTGATGTGCCACGAGTGTGGAAAAAGGACTCCACTGACTGCAACACATCTATTGCACCAGACTGCCGTTCAAGGCCCTGAGAAGTAGAAAAGTTCGTAGCGCAAAGTGTCACATTATAGGAGTAAATGAGAATAGGGAGAACAATTGATAGTGTACTGTACTAAAGGCTTCATATTTTCAACATCCAGTGCGATAACTTTCTTGAGATTGAGAAAACTATAACGTTATTGAAAAACTAAGAAAAGCATGTTCTGACCTCAAGCATGAAAGAAGCATTATTCTTTTCAGCAACATGAGGTGATACTATCTTCCTGGCGGGAGGCACAAAAGACCAAGCAATCCCCCATCGACAAGTCTGGCCTTGGACAAATTCAGTTGTCTTCACTATGGTGACTCCAACCTCCCGAAGCTTTGATGTCAAGAGCTTCAGGTTTGTTTTCCGACCAACCATTGATGTGTACCACCTAGACATGCACAAATGCTACATTAAGATATGACGTGGGTATTGAGCAATGTATTAGTAGTTTATGCGTAGATAAGGATATAGTACCGGAAAGATTGCTTCAAAATAACACTATCTTCGATCATACGAGTTATAAAAGCCTTTTCTCCACCCGGACAAACCATCTCTTCCGGGGTCCCACCACAGGAAGTTTTAGGGTTTAGTCCTGATTCCTCCATGCTCTCAAAAAATGGAGGATTACACATGCAGAAGTCAAATCTTTCATCGTCCCTGACCACACCAAGAAGTATAGGTGCTCCATGATAGTCCTCATTTGAAGCCACATGCAGATCAAATGACGATGAGCCCAGAGAAGTTGCTTCCCTTGTCGTTCCAGTCGCGTCCACGTTTTCTCTAACGACCGACTCGTCATTATTAGACTCTTTGGTACAGGTGGCTTCATTGCTTCCAACTTTTCTAATTTCAATAAATTCCGAAATATGAGGATTGCTTTTTACGTTTTTCTCTGCCCACTCTAGTGCCACGTCAGTCACATCTGCAATCAAGTTCATGCACAACAAATCCCGTGAGATCTTGTATGATGAGAGGTACCAAAATACTAAGTTGGGGAAAAAGCTACCTGACCCAACAAAACTCCAACCAAGAAGAGATGCACCGAGGAGTGGATAAATGCAGTTTGCTCCGGTTCCTATATCAAAACCCCTGACTCTATTTCCGTTGGTGCTAGTGCTAGGAATGATGTCAGATGAGAGAAGATCTTCGATCCAATGTATGTAATTGGACCTGTTGGGCACTGTAGGGCAAAGTTGCCCGTCAGGAATCCACCTATAGAATTGAGTTTACAAGGAATGATTCAACAGTACAAAATCCCAAAACACATCAACACAAAGCCTAAACAACTTCAAGAACAGACTTGGAGCATACATAAAAGGGGACTCAGCCACCATATTCAAAAGACGAACATCGGTACACAGGCATAAAGATGGAATATTCCGATGTTTTCATTACCACTTAAAGCATTGGTGCTCCTGCATAGAAGCTGCAAGAGCCAATACATGAAATAAGGCTTTCCAATCAACATCAAGCCCACAATTACTACCGGTACTAAACAGAAATTGAGCAGAATTCAGTCTTAATTCCTAGAGTTCAAATTATCTGGACTTTTTTCTCAAGAAAATTAACACCATTACAAGACATTTCCTTCAACCTTCCTCTGTTGATTGATAACATACAGGAAATGCGATAACATATAATTTGAAATTTCAAGGCATGTTTAGTTGTGAGAATAGAATTAACATCACGAGCATATTCTACAATCCTTGTGTATTGTTGTGACAAAGAAATTAGTCATCGACATAGAGGGTGGTATGTTTTATCGTCATAGGACTTCAAGTTAACAAAACTTTCTATTATTATCTATATTACTTCCAATTATACTTCCCAATCCACAACAACAAATTGTACACAAACTTGTATAAAGAAAAATCATGCATCAATGCACTTTACCACTCTTATATCCGAACCTCACTAGAACTGAGATGATAGTTTTAGCACTGAACTCTAAATTTGCATAAATGCCGCGCTGATCTCGACAAGACTTGATAGTTCACAATCATCAATTTCTTCACAAAGGTGTACATACATTCCAATGAGAAAACCAAAATTTCCGAAAATAACAATAAAACAGTCAACTTCCCCAACAAATTTACTGGCCCATGAATCTCGAATTCCACAAAACCCATATACATTAACAAGCAAAGGAGCAACAATAAATAGCAAAACCCATCCGTTGTTTCATATAATACACTCGAATAGTAAGGAAATGAGAACAACTGGGTAAAACCAGTTATTTATTTTTTTGTGATCCAAAATGTGATAACATATAATCTGAAATTTCGAGCCATATTTAGCTGTGACAAGAGAATTGACATCACCCACATCATCTAGAATTTGTTTGTATCCAAGTGACAAAGAACTAGTAATTGCATATTGGCTTAGAGAATGGTGTGTTTTTGTGTCTTAGGACTTCAACTAAACTAAACTTCCCCTCCTATTCTATATTACTTCCATTTATGCTTCCTAGTCTACAATGACAAATTGTACACAAACTCATACAAAGAAACACCATGCATCAATGCACTTTTGCACTATCATCTCCAACCTAACACTGAACTCTAAAGTCTCATAAATGACACACTGATCTCCACAAGACTAAACCATCCACAATCATCAAATCCCCAAGCAAATAATGCACACAAAAGCTCATTAAGCAAAACCCAACAGTAAAAAAATCAACTTCCCAACAAATTTGCCACAAAACACACTGACCCAATTCAAATTCCACACAACCCATAAAACATTATGACCCAATTCAGGCAAAGAAACAGCCCTAAAAGCAAAACCCACATATGGTCTGCTATTTCAGAGACTACCGAGAAGCTTAACAGTAAGCAAACAGAAGAGAAATCCAAATTACCAGGTGACCCCATGGTCGTGGAGGAGCAAGACGCGCGTGAGCTCACGCGTGGCGTTGAAGTCGGTCCAGTCGATTCTGGGGCGGCCTTCGCGAGAGTAGAAGACGAAGGGCTCGAAAGAAGGGTAGAGAGACGCCAATAGAGCGAAGTCCGGCGGGTTATCGGAGTATTTGTTGTTCGGGTGGGTGGTGGGTCGGGTCCTGGGTCGCTTCTTCTTGCTCGGCATTTCTCAGTCTGGTAATGAAATTTTGGAGAAGCTTTCTGCTTCTTCTTCCTTGGCGCTCTCTACCTGCAGCTACAAGGGCTTTTTCAATCTCAATTTTTTTTTACCACTAATTTAAATTCTGGTGTTACATTTTATAATACATTTCAGTTGTCCCTAAATAAATGTCCTTTATATATTGGAAAAAGTTAGTGTTCAATATTTATTAACTAGTATTTTCTCCCGACGATG
>JAYMTH010003305.1:0-11100 GCA_036897465.1 Pelargonium australe | reverse complement strand
TATATGCGCAAAATATGGTGCAAAGCCCGATAGTGATATCACCGATGCGGTGGCTCAGGCATGGAAAGATGCGTGCGCTGCAACGGGCCCAAGCAAAATTATAATACCCCCGGGAACTTATTTGTTGCGTGAAATAGTCCTGGCGGGTCCATGCAATTCACCCATTGAGTTCCAGCTAGATGGATGCTTGAAGGATCCGGGGGAGATCATATCCTACAAAGAGCCTGGATGGATCACATTTGAAGAAGTCACCGGCTTGACGGGCTCGGGCTCCGGATCCTTGGACGGTCAAGGACCCCTTTCTTGGGGACACAACGACTGTAAAAAATCAGCTGAATGCAAACAACTTCCACTTGTAGGTGACTCGCTAATTTCTTTAATTATATATTAATTTGAAACATGTTACGCAGTTCATAAGTTCATATTATTGATTTACGCAGAATATCAGGTTTGACAAAATCTTCAACGGACTAGTCAAGGACATTACCTCTATCGACAGCAAGAACTTTCACGTCAATCTCTGCCAGTGCGACGGCATGGTATTCAAAAACTTTCACGTCAAAGCGCCCGCAGATAGCCCCAACACCGACGGGATCCACATGGGACGCTCCAAGAACGTCGTGATCATGGATTCGACGTTCGAAACCGGGGACGATTGCATCTCCATCGGCCACGGGTCCGTAAACATAACGATCATGAGAGTGAAATGCGGACCGGGACACGGGCTGAGCATCGGGAGTCTAGGAAAAGAAGAGAACGAGCAGCCATTGCAAGGGATCGTCGTCAAGGACTCCGAACTCACCGACACCGACAACGGCGTGAGGATCAAGTCATGGCCCGGGTCCTTCCCGGGCTCGGTCACCGACGTTTGTTTCGAGAACATCATCATGAACAATGTGAACAACCCTATAATCATCGACCAAATGTACTGCCCGCACGACCAGTGCACGAAAGGCAAGCCCTCGCAGACCCAAATAACCAACGTCGTGTTCAAGAACATAAAGGGCACTTCGGCGAATCCGGAAGCTGTGCAGCTCCTATGCGACGTAGGCAAATGTGTTAATGTTGAGCTCTGCGACATTGACCTTAAAGGACCTGAAGTTACATCGATTTGCCAGAACGTTAAGCCCAAGATTAGTGGTGTCCTGAACCCACCAGGCTCTAGTTGTGCTTGATTCGATTTTTCTTGCATATGAAGCTACGTGAGCTTCATTTTTTTGTTATTTTTGGTTGGGAAAGGAAAAACCATCCACAAAATTTTGGTTGATATATATGGATTTGAATTTGATTTGTAACGTACAAATTTCTTGCACCACTTTGTCACTCAATAGAATCTCAATCTCTTACAAATGGGATTATTGTTTGCCTCATGTCACTCTTTATCTTCAATTTTTAATGCTTACATGCCTTTTATTGAAGGATACAAAATACTTGATTTCTCGTAGTAAAGCTGACAAAACCACCGCCAACAAAGCGCTCAGATTATGAAAAGTTGAGAACGATTTGACAATAGGCGAGTATAGAAATTTTGAAAGTATCTGAATTTGAACTTGTGACCTCATACTCTAATTTAAAATTTGTAATTGAAGTTATTATTTATCCTTTTATATTATATTCTAACGAAATAAACTAATCCAAGCAAATATTCATTGAGAACTCGAGGGACATCTGATGGGGTTGCATATTTTCTTTATCCATGCCATCGAGACTTTAAATTGGAATATGAAATTTTTTTGGGCGATCAAGCTAGCAAAAACAAGTTTAATCAGCCGATCAACGACAACATTCCTGCAAATTACATAACTTTCTTTTTCGGGTAGCTGTAAATATAAGGGGATTGTTCACTGCAAATTAAAGGTAATAGTTTCTAATTACCCAATTGATCTTTAGAGGTGACCTAGCTAGAGATCTTCAATCAATTTTTTCTTCAAGTTCAATTTATGGAGTTTGATTTATATTGGACTTGTTGCCTTCAGGAGTTACACTAGTTGTGACACTTTAAAAACTGTTGATATTTTATTTTTTGGACATACTCCTAAAATCCCAATGTTTCTGTGCATTTAAATTCAAATAAAATTATGTATCACTCATTTTTTTTTCTTACAATAGTTTCAAGTATAGAATGACACCGATAAATTAAACAAAAATAGATAAATTTTACTCTCATTGACCTTTAATATATACACTAATCTTTCCATAGATAAGGTTATTATTGAAGCTGACATTATATATGAACACCTATATCGCTCAAACTAAGTATCTTAAACAAAAGACAAAACCGTACATACCTAAAAAAAATAAATGGTACACATCACATATAAAAATGGTAATTGACGCATGAGATCGATGCTATTAATAGTCCTATAAGTTGTGATCATTTGAAAATGTCATCTCAGACACTCGTGCCGATAATACCGTTCTCTCTTTACTTATTCTTTATATAAATTATGTCACATTCATGCATGTATCCTACTCAACAACTCTCCGATCGATCTCCAATATGGCTGTGCCAGTTGGTGAAACTTCACCTCCGGTTGCTCTTTCTCCGCAACCCAAGCTCAAAGATGAGCTCGACATAGTCATCCCCACCATCCGCAACCTCGACTTCCTCGAGATGTGGAGGCCCTTTTTGCAGCCTTACCATCTCATCATCGTCCAGGACGGCGACCCCTCCAAGACCATCAAGGTCCCCGACGGCTACAACTACGAGCTTTACAACCGCAACGACATTAACCGCATCCTTGGCCCCAAGGCCTCTTGCATTTCCTTCAAGGACTCGGCTTGTCGTTGCTTCGGATACATGGTCTCCAAGAAGAAGTACATTTTCACCATCGATGACGATTGTTTCGTGAGTACTCTCCGTTGATCTTTTTTCGATTTTAGGTAGCTAGGACATTAATTAATTAACATTGGATGGTCAATTGCAGGTTGCTAAAGACCCGTCCGGCCATTTAGTGAATGCTCTTGAGCAGCATATTAAGAACCTTCTGTGCCCATCCACCCCGTTTTTCTTCAATACCTTGTATGACCCGTTTAGGGAAGGTGCGGATTTTGTGCGTGGGTATCCTTTCAGTCTAAGGGAGGGTGTCCCGACCGCTGTTTCTCATGGACTCTGGCTCAACATCCCTGACTACGACGCACCCACCCAGCTTGTCAAGCCTCTCGAGAGGAACACCAGGTATTTTAATCACTTGGACCAGTGACGGAGTCAAGGGTGGGCTGTATAGGCAGGTGCCCACCCCAGGTCTTTATGTTAGATTACTGATATATGCATCCGTGCATGTTCAGGTATGTGGATGCAGTTTTGACGATCCCAAAGGGCACGCTATTCCCCATGTGCGGGATGAATTTGGCGTTTGATCGCGAGCTGATTGGTCCCGCCATGTATTTCGGTCTCATGGGTGATGGTCAGCCGATTGGACGCTACGACGACATGTGGGCTGGCTGGTGTTGCAAGGTCTGCTTAACCAATTTAATCATTTTCTTAATTTATTTCTCATTGCTCATCATAGTACCAATCTACCAGGTGATATGCGACCACCTAGGATTGGGGATAAAGACAGGCCTTCCGTACATCTACCACAGCAAAGCAAGCAACCCATTCGTGAATCTGAGGAAGGAGTACAAAGGAATCTTCTGGCAAGAAGAGATCATCCCGTTCTTCCAATCGGCGGTCCTCCCGAAAGACTGCACCAACGTTCAAAAATGCTACATCGAATTGTCGAAACAAGTGAAAGAAAAGCTCTCGAAGGTCGATCCCTACTTCGATAAGCTCGCGCAAGCCATGGTCACTTGGATCGAAGCTTGGGACGACCTTAACCCATCTAATCCTCTCAAGGCCGTTAATGCAAAACCTTGATTATTTATATATATGCTGCAACAGCTAAACATTTCCTCTGTTTTTGTGTCTGTTTCTCTGCATCCTCTATCTGTGACAGTTCAATTTTTGAGATTGGTGGATGTAATTTTATTGATATTACTTGTGGCTATAAGCTTAGCACACAATAAAATGTAGTTGGTTTAGCCATTTAGATCAAATAGTAAAAGAACATCTCGAATTTGTTATAAATAGACGCTAAATATCAATAAATCAATCGTTCAATCAATGTGCAATTTCTGGGGGAAAACGGGAACCAAAATTCTGATTGTATGGAAGCATACAATACTCTTATGCAGCGACATATGCTAATCTTTGGAAACAGAGGCCTCCTCTGTTTTGCGACGCTTGGTGTCAGGCTCTTCGGCTTCGTCGTGGTTGAGAGATCCATTCACTGCATCTGGACCCAAAAGCGAAACGTGCTTGCTGGTGATTTGACGACCTGCCCTAAGCTTCGGCCCCCAATGCCTTTCTGGATTTGGAAGGAAACGTGCAACCTTCTTAGATTGTGCCTTGCTAAGGGATGCAACAGCCCGAGCAAAATTAGCCTGTCCAAAACAATGAAGGTTTAGTACAACTAAGCATTGATAGGCAATTTTGAAAAAGTACCTGCCAAAATTAAACATACATACCTGAAGAGCTGGCTCCTTAGCAAGAATTACACTTCCTGGTAAATCTGCTGGTTGAGCTTTGACTGGATGGTTCTTAACCTGCACAGATAGCCAATTATGAACTGAGTACATTAGTATCACAACATTTATAACATTCGACGCAGAACCCACTTCAAAATACGAAGAAAATAGTGTGCATCTACTTTACAACATGATAAATTACATGCACACGTGACAATCTGGTAAAATAGGCTAACCTACATTCATCAAAAGTTCTAGATGAAATGAAATTTATGTAAACAAAATTGGGATTCCACAAACCCAAAATAAAGACTATACGAGGACATGTGACAACTTGTTATACAGTTGCATACAAAAAAGAGTGAAGCAAAAGAGAAAATATCATTACCCAGCATCGCATTATGTCCCAAATGACTTCCATGGGAGCATCCGATTTCATTCCCAGCGGATTCACATGAGTGCCAGATATGCGATATCCTGCATTGATCACTGCAGAACGGAACATTATTGCTTGCGGAGAAGTACACTTCAGAGTAGCACAGAGGTTGTGCAGGCTCAAAAACAAAGGAACATCTGGCAATTCCTGCAAACAATCAAATTATGGGAATAAGATCATCCATATAGTGAGAATCAAGAGACAACTTTTTGCATTACATTGAAGAGGAGGCATGCATGCAGTCTTCATATTTGGAACTAGTACAAAACTAATAATACACACACCTCAGAGACTGTAGTCAATACTGCGGAAATACGGTCATAAGCAGGATAGCGGTCTTTCATAGATTTAACATCTGCTAGTATGGAAGTAACCCATTCTTGATCATGGATGGGAGCAGACCATATAGGCCCTCCCATGTTAAATTTCTTCCCACAGTCACTGCACTCTTGTTTAACAGCAGGACCAAACCCAGGTAGATACCTTACACTGGTGTTCTGAAAAATAACACAATTTAAATAATAAAATTATATTCCAAGTTAATCAATATAACAGAATATATAATCAAATAGAATGTGCAGGAGATGCCTTTTAAGGACACATTATGTCTCAACGCATATGATGAACTAACTGAAGTATCTATCAATTGATACCATTACATTAGAGTCCTAAGCCTACACTACACAGACAAAATCTTCCAATAATGACTCTCCTTTTAGTTTCTTACAAAAGGCTAATTCTTAAAACAATAAAATTATATGTTTGTGTGTGTAGAGAGAGAGAGAGAGAGAGAGAGAGAGAGAGAGAGAGCAAGGAGTCCTAGCCAACACACATTCGAACTTGGGTTAGAAACCATATCTACAAATTCAGAAGCAAGTAGGGCTGTGATTACAGCTATTAGTATGTATCTTTATACTATAGTATACAGCTATATATAGTATCAAATTTCCCTTATTACTTCTTTAATTCAGTAAACTTTATAATTCAAATGTCACCAAACCTTCAGTATAAAGATGAATGCAGTTAAGCAAAACCCTGAAACATCTAAAGTTCATATCTAACACAACCAACCCACATATGGTTTCACTTAATTTAGTCCTCTGTTATTTTGACCAAAATGGTAGAATAAACAGTTTTCAGCTCTATCTGTCAATATCAAATAATAAACAAAATGAGGGATCAAGTCAGGATCCACACCTTGGAGACAGTCCGTGCAATAGGCTGAAGATGGAAAGAATCACAACCAATGCACTGATAAACATATGCCAGCTTAAGGGGAGTGTTTTTCATCGCACTTGCAGAGCTGCAACAGATTATTTCAGGTACATTAAATATGATTATGACATGCGATGACATTAACTATAAGATACAGCACTTGGGTAGCTAATATTTAACTTATCCAAAAAAACAGAACACTTACGTGTATACGCGAACAAAAACTCGAACATAGAAGTCCATCTGAACAGATAGCACTGGAACAATGTACCGCTTGTAGCGATTAGCATGGCTCTGCACCCATTAAGAAGAAATAAAAGATCCATTAATGTAAAAAGCTAAGTAAATAAGCAAGAAAACCAATTTCAAGAAACACTTAAACCAATAAACTGTTAGTAATTTTGTTCTTCTAACTTTTATTCCCTCAACTTAAACAACTTCTAAATAATGTGTTAAGGTGCAAAAATTACTATTCGATATTCATAACATAACATCAATAGAAGGATGGCAACTATCCACATTAACTTGGAATTTTGTATTCTATGCTACATAATTTTTATCTTTTGAAAGGGATAACTCCAGAAAAATACAGTACTAACAAAACATGACTGACATGTTTTTGCTTCTGATTCTAATATATGTTAAGAACTTAGAACTTCATCAATTTACATAAAAATTCACGGCCATGCACACATGCAAACATTGATTTTTCAACCATGGTCAAATGGCCTGGATATATGTTACCTCAATGCAGGCAAGAAGGATCCTCAAAGCCATTTCATGACAGTACTTCCCTTTCACTGGATACGAACCATATCTATTTTCGCAAGAAGTTAGGAAAAATAAGTCCATTAACCAAACATATATTCAATTAAAAGGGACAATGACAATATCATAGAACTTACTTAGAATAGCAAACCTCTCCATTACCCCCACAAAGCACTGCAAGATCAGTTGCAGTGCACATCAGTATGCCTCCATCAGCAACGGACTGAACCGCAGAGTCCAAGAATATGGAGGGTGAGCCATAAGGATCAAGATCAACCTGTAACAACAACAAGAATTCCGTTAAGAAAGGTCATTGATGCTACATAAAATTACATCCAAATTTCAAGGAGTTGTAGCTTAAATCCAAGACATAAGTGAATCTCAAGAAGAAGAATTTTTTTTTTTTTTTTTGTTGTTGATTTCTAGTCAAATTAGAGCACCAGCCATTCATCATTATCCAATATATCAACTGTAATAAATAGTTGTGTCCCTGGGAAAGAATGAGGATAGGAGAAACCTGTCCCATTTTATCCATGTTTTCGTAGCAAAAACTTTTTTTCATCCAATGAAGAGAGGCATTGACAGAAAATGGAAACATTTGCAGAGAAAATTAACCCGCACAAAAGTTTACAGAAAGTAGATAAAATGATCATATTTGCATACCACATCAAATTCTTTAGAGTGAGTAAGCATGTGTACACGAGCATCTGTGAGAATTGATTCCACTTTTGAGCATGCCACTGAACCATTGAACTTTATATTTCTCCTACAAGCTTCAACAGATGCTGCAAAGAGGCAAATAAAAGGCGCTTATCGTATGTAGGTTAGGCTAGTTAAGCAACGGGTGAGATGCACCTGCATTACATACAGCAACATCCTTAACCATTGTTGTCCTTAATATTACCTATTCACGAGAGCAAACGTGGGTACATCGATATATCCCAGAAGATACAGCAACTATATTATTAACTACTTCAGACCCAGTTTAGACAAGATTATGCTCACAGAAAATCAATGAACTAAATATATTCCTAAGATACAAAACATTGCAAAGTTTCATATTAAAAGATCAGCTAAGCACCTTTATCATTGTCAAGGGCCACAACTTGGCCAATCCCATCTACTTCACGAGCATATCTTAGAGCTCTTAAGCCAGAAGCCGACAAAGCCTGCAAACACAAATTCATGACGATGTATTGAAAAACAAGTAACCGAAAATCATTTGAAGAGGAACATTCAAAGCTGGAGCGAAAAGATAAACTACCAAACACATATACACTAAATGACAAGGACAAACCTCAAGAACTCTTGGTGGCTTTAGTTCACCTCGCCCTGTGCCATCGGTAGTCTTGTCCTGTTCTTCCGAGATTCCACATGGTCCACGTTCAGGTTTCTTCTCTTCAGAAGTTTCACACTCTCCATTAGCTTTTCCATTTTGCAGATCATGTTCATCTGCCGCATCTTTTTCAATGATAGCAGGAGTATCCTTCACAGGTGTTTTATGAGGTCCTCTATTTCTTTTAGACAATATGGATTCATGTTCCTGTTTTCTTTTGTTTATGAATGTCCTTAGGACTGCAATGGACATGTCCCTGTTGTTAACCTGGTTATCACAGAAAAAACAAATCAAGATACTCTTGATAGTAAATATATAAGTTAATGATTGTTAGTAAATTAATGATTGTTCAGACCAGCAGGAGATCCTATGTTAAACTACAATAGAGACTTTTAAATAAATAAAGTAACCTGCACTGAATAAAATGATAATTTTGGCTGTTCACCTTCAGGTAATTCCTCAGTTTCCATCTAAACCTTACTTCAAAACGGGAATTTGAACAACTTGATTCTTAGTTGGAGGAGGCAGAGGCAGATACTAACTAGGTAGCAGAGGCAGAGTCGTTGATGGAACAATCTTGTAAATAGAGACCACAACCAAACTATACAACATTATGTGTCTGTGTTATTCCTTACATACTTCATTGCATTGGGCCGGTTCTAGGGCAGACTTTATCAAGACTAAAGGACCAAGTCTCATTTCGGCCTCAGGCTTAAGACTGATGCTGAGAGGTGATGCTAAGCACAATGCTACCACTTTCAGGTGCAACATCAAGGAGCTCCAGTGCTCTACCACTAGATCAAAGAATAATCTGCCTCTGCCTTCAAGAAACTGGATTCACAAATCCAATGGATGAATCTAGACGAACCATACTTTGTTTTTTACATTTTTTTAATTCATTACACACAATTTGTGACTCCAAATTCAATTCGCAAATCCAAGTTTCATAGAGTAAAAATTTCACATTATAAACTAAACTTTATATCTCATGAATTATCTGCTGCTAAGGGAATCAACAAAGTACATACGAAAAGGAATGCAAGATGATGACGATGTGTCTAGATTTGTGGAGATGTGGTACTTTAAACAGATTCCTTTTATTATTATAGCAATAAATCTGTGCATCTATATTAAAGTCCAAAACAAGCTATGAACTTCACGGAATGTTACACTTTTAAAATTTTGTTAAAATATAAATGAAAGCCCATATTAACCAGACAGACTTGATTAATCACAGAATGCTTCTCACTTCAAGTAAGACATTCCTAACAGATTTTCCTTGGGTTTTATGGTCTTCACGTAACTTCATTTGAATTTTTTCTTTTTAATTGACACCTACCGTAAAGCATATGAGTTTCAACACTACATTTCTATGGTATTCCAAAAACTGCATAGATAAAAGTCTTCAACTCATGCAATGGCCCATTATTATTGCCAACCGAAAAATCATTCAGACACTAACACATCGCATAATTCAATTCGAAAGACACATTGGACACTTTATCTCAATGATAAGTAATTTTTATACATACTATAGTCTTCCAAACCAAAGTTTTTTTTTTTTTTCAATTCAAATTTAACCTTCTTATGCTACCTTGCATCCAACAGCACATATTCAACAGACCAAAGAAACCATCAAAACTTACAACATCAAAAGCACATCTAACACAATCCAACATTGAATTCAACTCCAAAACTATCACTCCAATGAGAATTTAACACCAAAGAAAACAAGAAATTGACGATTTAGGCACCTGGGTTTTGTTGTAGAAGACTTCGTTCTTGGCGTGCATGAGAATCTCAGCCTCCCCTTCCTTGATAATGGTGTAATCATTGAGATCCATTTCCATTGAATCTTAATTCCTTGGCATTCAATAACAGAGACTGCTTCTAGCTCACAGTTCAGATTGAGAACAGAGACTGAAAATAAGAAGCTTGATGTTGATTATGGCTGTTATTGATGACGTCGACGGGAACTGGAGGTTAGTGGCAGTTTTAGAAGAAGAGTTCGTGCAGAGCAAACCAACGAGAATATGAAAAGAAGAGGTTTTTATTATGTTGTGTGCACTACAGCATCTATTGGGGAAACCCTATCTTTGCACTGCTACTATATTTGGGGGAATTATTTTAAACCCTAGCTGGTGCACGTTAGAATATTCTTGCAGTTTCTTGCTAAAGTGAACCAGAGGTTTTCGAGTTTTTCAAATTATTGACTATTTATTAATTTTAATTAAGGAAATATTTCCCAATTTATTACATATCTTTGCTGAAATTTCAAATTTATTAAAATATTTTGTTGTTGTTGTGTTTAGTCGTGTGAATATAAGATTAGATTTGATGTCGAAATTTATTATATTGTCTTATTTAACGTTTGATGACAGCGATTGTTTAGATTTTAAAATTTATTATACAACTTATTGACTCTAAAACTTACAGATCGCATGCACTATTTCCACTTGCCTTCATGTTTCTGGTTGGCAATAACGTTTCCCTCATGTCCCGACTTAGAGGCATTTTTTTTTTTTGCATTTTGATTCAATTGTTTTCAAATATGTGCCCCAACTTAGATTTCATATTGTTTTTTCAACTAATCAGGTTGATTCAACAACGCTTCACAAAACTTATTATTATGTCGCATTAAGGCGCAAAAGAGGATATTAAATGTCGGTAGTCTTTTATAATTGAAATTCACCCAAGCACACACCTCCATGCCTCCTCATTGTACGCATCTTTTAACCAGTTTTCACATATGAAGGAATTTGTACCATCCTCCATTGAAGTTCTTCGTTTTCCTTCTCAAACTTGTCAATGAAGTCTCACATATATATGTGCACAC
>JAYMTH010003304.1:0-11100 GCA_036897465.1 Pelargonium australe | reverse complement strand
TCGGCGTCGTGGGAGGACCGGCACGCGGACGTGACGACATGGTCCCGGTCAAAAACTCTGCGACTGACTGAGGGGGAGGTGGAAGCACTAGTGCCCTTGGTCAATTATTGCCGAGTAGTTTCTCTTTAGGCTTCTTTGCATCGTTTTTTTTTTCTTGTTTTAGTTTGGCTTAGTCGGTTTAGTTTGGTTTGTTTCCTTGTTCTTTAGTCGAATTTGTTTGTGTGCTTTCTTGTATTGATGCTTCGCCTACATTAATATATGGTTTCTCGTTACCCGCTCAAAAAAAAAATGTTTATGTACAAAAATCACAAGATCAAAGACACTAGAAACTTCACTTTCAACATGTATCGCTTGAAACACTTGTAAGATGTTTATCTCAATATTATTCGGAGACCTATCAATTCGACCATCCGAGACTCTTTATCACCAACCTACTTAATTAGACTGAAGACATTAATGTCCTCTTCTCTAAATGTAAAGCTTGAACCACGTCAGACTCCAACAAATGCTCTTGCCATGCCCATGATCCAACTAAGCGCTTCACGGATGGAAAACGTCTTCATCGCTCTCTTCGTACTCATTTAAGATTGTTTGGTGAAACAGTAGTGATGAGTGTCACAATCTGGGACAATTGACAAAGTGTGGTTACCGCTCTGGTAGATCCCGAGAGACAATATTAAAGGCGGTGTTTCGGATAAGATTGTGGAGGGGATTGGGATGTGAGCGGTTGATTAGTGAAGGCTTCCAAAGAGGAGCATGAAAATTAATTGTGATGCGCTATTTTTGCTCAAGCTATGAAGGTGGGGGATAGTTGGATCGTTAGGGATTGGAATGATATTGTTTGGGGAGGAGGATGTCGGATATGGAAAGGTAGTTCGGAGGTCCGCAAGGTTCAAACAATGACGATCCGCGAGACCATGCTTCGAGTTAGAGATATAGAGTCGCTCGAGATTATTTTTTAGTATGACTCTTGTTCCGTTATCAATGCAATCCAGTCCAGAGTGGAAGACATCTTTTGTCTGATTGTTAGTGTTATTTTAGAATTGTCGGAGTAATTTAGTAATACAAAGTTTTAGTACGTGGATAGATCGACTAATAATTGTCTCATGCCTTGGCAAAGTCATTGGAGTCAGTCTCGGGTTCAAAGTGATATATCGGGCTTTCTGCACTTTATGTAAACTCAAATTTTTAGAGTACACTTTGCCAAGACATGAGACACACTATTAGCTTATCTATCCACATAACCAACTCAGTATTACTAAATTACTTCGACAATTCTAAAATATCACTAATAATCATACAAAAGATGTTGGGATCTTCCACTATGGACTGAATTGCATTACTGTGATGGATAAATAAATAAATAAAAACTCATTTTTCATATAACAATATAGTTGAATTGTACAACAATGATACTATTGATCCAAATTTCCATATTAGTTCAACAAGAAAATAGCATGTGTATTGATTTTCATTTTCGATCTCTAATGATTGTATTAAATTCTAGATTAAATCCACTGAAATAAAGACGATTTGTCTCTCCTAGGGTTGAGTTTGGTTTGTTGTAGGTTGTGTGATTGTGAAGAAGGTGTCCGGCGGTAGATTTCTAGGGCTCGAGTTTTGTGGCTGTAGGCGGCGAGGATGAGTGTGTAGTTGAGAGGGTTACATAACAATGGTTGGGGGTTTGGTGCTAGGGTTGGTTGATCATATCGGCGGTTGTGATGGTAGGGGTCCTATCGGTGATGCTGATATGTCTGCTAAGGGATCAAAGGTTGCGGAAGCCGGATGGGCTGGTGCTGGAGGACCTCGAATCGCATAGCATGGAAGGGGAGAATTGTAGAATTCGTACCCCGTCCATGGAGACGGTATGGGAAAATAAAGGTGTATGGATTCCTTGGGAGGTGCTGCCCGGAGGACCTAAGCCGCATACTAAAGGTCATGATGCGGGTATGACAGTTACGGGGAAGGGTTACGATGAGACCTCTTCCGTTAAGTCGGGTCATTTGGATGAGCGTCCGGAACTATACTTTGATTTCTATGATGCAACGGATGCCCTAATGGTAGATAGAGATCACCAAGAAGTCTTGGATGTACTTAGATAACATCATGTTGCTGGAATGGTGCAACCCTGAGGATAATAGGTAGTTATGTCGTCGTTGCGACTAGGGAGAGACCACCACCTCGAGGTAGGGTTAGGTTTTGGGTTGGTGAATTTTATCGATCTGATCCATCATAAGGGAGAGAAAAGTCCGGCGTGTTCAACATTGTAAGAGAGATCAGAGGAAAAAGGCTTGCCTCGGGACCTAGATCTGTAGGGTGATATGTGTGTCTTTTTGCTAACGGAAGTCCACCCACATTGGTGGAAACATTGACGTTTTAGTTTAAGTTTGGTTTGTTGGTCGGTTAGGTCTTCTTTTTTGCTTTAGGTCGGTTTTCTATTTTAGTTTCTTGACGTGTTTTTTTGAGCTTGCCCTGTTAATAAAGTCTTTCCTTCCCGTAAAAAAAAATCTAAATTACAAATGATTTTTATTTTTCATCTACACATTATTCACAAACCAAGAAAATTATACTTCATGAATATTGCTAATTAATGCACTTTTAGGTATCGTTTGGTACCCTGATTCTACGTGGGAAAGTGACCAAGTCAACGGTAAAGTGTATTTTACTGTGTTTGGATAGAATTTGTCAAAAGAGAGAATGGAAAATAAGGATTTCTGTAATCCAAAATCCTTCATATATGTTGGAAAAAGAATACCACATAATAGGTGGTATTTGTGATTCAGGCCAACTTTCCTTGTCTCCTGATTTCTGAATGACATTTATATCCTCGTCTAATTAAATTCTAATTTAATTCAACCTCATGAATTTCAATTTTTTCTTTTCCAATTATTCAGGTGCTAGACCTCTATTTATTCACCAATTAAAACTCTGATCATTATATTAAGTTTCCATAATATAATTCACATTACGTACGTGTTTGATTAACTTTTTTATTCTTCATGTTTAAATCTTCCATAATTTATAAATTGAGTATTTAGTTTGCAAATATGAGTTAGTATACAATTGTTTTTGGTAAATTACGATCATGTCTATATGAAACTTTTTTCATCACAAAGGTGTACCAAACATGATATTTGGGAAGGATATAAATGACATTTCGTTATATTTTCATACATTTTTAACTTTCAGTTCATGAAATCCAAACATAAACTTTTAGATTCACTTTCAGTACACAAACATGTTATTATTAACTTTTCAAGAAAATGTATTTCAGAAATCCAAATTGGAGAAATATATAAAATTCATGGTAATTTGGATCCCCCCTTATAGGAATCAATTACAGTTTTATAGCGAAGCAATCCAAACCCAAGTATTTCGAACTAATGAAGCAACATTTAAATAGTACAAGTTTGCTCATCTAGACCTAAACCCTAATCTTAACCCTCACGCAAAGGAGATAGAGAGAGCTATGGCTGCTACTGTGTATTTTCGGACGTTCAGAGATGGAAACGAGAAAGCAGACGAAGGAACCGAGCCTGAATGGTGCATTCTAGATTATGAAAAAGGAAAGATCAGGCCGGCTGATGTGTTAATCAATTCGTCGCCACCACGATACCATGCAGGTTCTAGGGTTTTGGCCGTTGGCTCAGAGATCTACCACTTCACCACCACCGCGTCAGGAGCCGGAGAAGATAATGAAGAGAGCTTATTCTTTGAGTGACTTAAGTCACAGGTACTCATTGACTCGTTGTGTTGATCCGGTCCGTCAAATTGCTACACCCGACTGGACCTAAAATTTATTCATGTGAAAACATCATCATCCGGACTGTTCGGCTTGAACCAATTCAACCCAAAATTTATTCATGTCAAAATATCTCACTCGATCCATTTGTCTTCGACTTGACCTGCAAGCACTCTCGAGTTTGGGTCTAAATTGACAATCCTAATCTGCATACATTAACACAGTACAAGAAAATAGTATATTTTTCTTTTTAGTTTTTCTGGCGACACCAATGTCTTAAAAGAATGCTCGAACTTGAGATCTCGACGGGACTAAAAGCGTTAAATCGTTTGTCCTAACGGTTGTTATTGGGCCTTTAATTGCAAAATTTTATTGGGCTTGGGCTGCATTATTGGACTGCAGTTAACTTTAAAAAAATATACCGGGTTAGGCAGCAGTTCAAAATTGCACTGAGAAGAAAATTCGAGAACACTTCGTATTCGTATCTGTGGGTAACGTTGAGAGAGACTTAGAGAGAAACTGAAGTGAACACTGAGGAAACGGGATCTGCGAACATCGGATCTCGTCGTCGCTGGTACTATCTCTTGAATTTTATCACTCTGGAGTTGTTTTTTTTTTTTTTTTCTTTTTTCCTGTGTTTTTTTTTTTTTTTTTTTTTGGTGTTTTTGAGGAAAATGTATGTTTGGTTGCTGAGAAAATGAAATTACTGGCTTGGACTTTTCTGGACTGGTGTATTTCTCGTTCTGCCTCTAAATTTTAGTATCAGAAGCTGTGTTTGTCTACCTAGGGCTTGGTGGCTTGTCTCTCTGGAGTGTTGTAGAAAATTTTCTGTTTTTGCTGTCTATTTTTCAGCTGTTTTAAAATTAAACATAAATTAATTATGAGCTGAGACAGCTAAAGCTTTGACCCACATTCTTAACCTCAACCCCTTATACTAGTAGTACTCTTGATTTGAAATCAATTTTGCAAATTTAGGTTTATTCGAAATCGATGTTGCAATTCAGTTTCTGTATAAACCACGCATTGCACAAAAACCAACACAATCTGCCTCCTTTCATTTCACTTTCTCTTGACAACTTTGCTAATCTCAGTTTTGAGATGATGTGTTCAAGTCAAGAAAAGGCCTCTTTCTTAGTTGAGTTTTGGTGAAACATGTTGCTATCAATCGTGTCTAGAGAAAGGTCTCTTAATTTGTAGCAGAAGACTTCATGCATGAAAAACAAACTTATTTTAAGTTCCATAATTTTATTTTGCTGTTAAGGTTTCAAACCTTAGTTGGACTATGCAGCTTAATATCATATTTTGGACATAAATAGATGGGTCGAACCTTTTCTGGATAGAAGATCAAATTGAATTTAACCGTTTGAGTTTTGTATGGCCTGTAAATAAAGACAGAACATCCCCATTATAGATTTGAGAAGATAGGGGGTGGTCTTGTGAAGGTTAATACTTTTTATGATCATTATAAAGGGTATGTTATCTCCTTAATTTTGTACTGCACTTCTCGTAAAATTGGTTGGTCGAGGTTAATACTGTTGCCATTGTTATTTTTCATAATCAGAAGAAGAGGAGTATGCGAAATTCTCTTGTCAATTAAAAGTTGAATAAAATATCTAAAATCTCATATGAAAATGCTGCCGCACAGAAACTGATTATGTCACTCTGTTTTTGTGTTGTCAGTACTGTGTTTTGACCTAAGAAAAATGACAGAAACCATACTCTGTCATTTTGTTTGTTGCACTTTTTATACAGTACTTCTTGTTGATTTATATATCGTGGTTCCAGCTCATATAATTGAAACCTAAAATAATCTATAATCATAAATACCTAAAAAAATCATACTCAACTAGTAATGTAATGTCATATAATATCAATAATCTGTGAGGATTTAAGTTGTTAGGTTCAGTGGTGAATATCGTAGACAATGGAACTAATAGCAAGTTAACAAGTGTTTGGGAAATGGGACGGGTAAAACAGTAAATGACAGTAGTGAGTGACAAACATGATCTCAAAATAACTAGACAGGTCATCAATGGTCTGTGGGTGGGGACAGTTAATACCTTCAGATTCAAAATCTGCTTATGCCTCAACCATTACCATTACTGTTAGAGTTACAGAAGCTGAGATTACAAGTTGATAAACGGTAAAGTTACTTGAAATTAAGATTTAACAAAATGTTTCTTCATCATATGTTGTAGTGAAGTTACAGGCGCTGTCTCTTATTGCTCCTCCACATCACCGCTGCTGTCTCTCCTTTCTCATATCACCTCCATCTCTGCTACAGTCGATGGACATTTGGGGGGAGCTCCCAGACTCTAGCCATTCTCAATCTCAGATTCATGAAGATTCGTACACATCAGAGAGTGATGATGACGAGGCTTCATCTGAGGGAACATTATCTGCTGGGGGTGATGGTGAACAGAATCATGAAGGTATGTGTTTGTTTAATGTTTATTGTTAATAATCCATTTTGTGTTGATTCTTTGCATCGGTTTCATGTCTAGCTTTTGTCTACTTTTACACATCGATGGTGTAAGCCATTTTTTCTTCCTGTCATTATTATCTTTTTAATTTCTTTAAGCCAAGTGGATGCTCTTCTTATACAGGCTATAACTGGTAAGAGAATATATTTTCTCCACTTATCAGTTCTTGGATTTGCAGTTGCACCAGTACTGTGTCTTGATTATTACTTGACAAGCTGTTGGAACTTACAGTCTGATTAAATTATTTTGTTTAGATCTTTCTGCTATGACTACATAATATCAAGCAAACATAGTCATTTCTAATCAACTAACATTAATTATTTAGGGCAAGCTAACATTACAATCTTCATTATATAATGTTTCAGTTCCATCTGGTTTCAATGTATTGGAGAAAATAAGAACAAAGTCAGAAATGTACCAAAACAATTTCATGAAAAAAGTCCTGGTCTTTGACATAGCTGGTCCATTATTGAAGTATTAGTAATGTTGTAATGTAATATTGATCAGTATCTATGAGAATAGAAAAGTGTTTGAAGCCAGTCCTGTCAAAAACTTCAACAAATATAAATTGATAGCAGTTGATTTCACTTTTGTTTGCATATTTTCAACCTTCTCAGTATTCCTTGAATGTAATTGTTTATAACTAACATATTTAAGTTATATATATGAATGCGTATATTGAAATGCATTGTCCAATACATATAAATGAACGTGTATACAAATACTTTTAACTGAGCTTAAAGATGCATGCTTATTATAAATCACTACTAGTATTTCAGATATGTTCAGAGTGTGTCCTAAACAGTGAAATTATAATATTTGCATTGCAGGGTAATAAAGAACACGGATGACATTTTTCTTTGAAACTTGTGTTCTGTTGAATAATAGTCCAGACAGATTGTTAAATTTAATTAAACTAGTTGAGATAAGTAATTAATTTAATTGTTTCAATGTTGTGAAGGTATGAGTTTCATCAGTATGCTGATAGCTTTTTAATTGTTTTGAAATAGGTGGTCCACAGAAGAAGAAAAGAGGGCCTACTAGATGTCTTCACATCCAGCGTTCAAGCTCAAAAGGTTATCCGATACCCATCACGCTCAACGCATATGGACAACCGAATGGCCCATGTTCTGCCAATGTCAACAAGTTGAGTAGTTATTTAGGATTGTTGGCTCGGAATTGGAATTTGTTGCCACTAACATATGTTACTTGGCGTGTAGTGCCAAACAAGGAAGATGTATGGGAGTTAGTAAAGGTATACATGTTATTCTCTTATTTTGGTTAGTAATGATTACTAAAAATATCTTCTTTTGATTTTAAGAATATATATTTATTGTAATTGCAGAAGAAATTTGATATTGATGAGCGTGGAAAAAAGTGGGTTTTCCAAGCCACGGGGCAAGATTGGAGGGGGTACAAGAGTCGTCTGAAGAAAAAATATTTTACAAAGTTTAAAACAAATGATATCCGAATTGAAAATTGTCCTCCTGGGGTTCCCAAAGAGAAGTGGGAAGTGATGGTATTATATTGGAGTAATCCATCCACAAAGGTAATTGATTAAAACTTTCGTGTTTTCGTAATTAACTCAAAATCCACCATAAGTGTTCAAAATTATTTCTATATCTTGTAGGCTTTGAGTAGAAAGAACAAGAAGAATCGTTCTTATCAAGTGAACATGCATAGGACCGGGTCAAGACCTTTTGCATTGATACGTGAAGAAGAGGTAATTATATATATATATATGATCATGCTACTGTTGTAACTTACTGTGCTAATCTTAGTTTAATGAAGTAATTTATGGTTGAATCCAACAGAGAGGAAAGAGGCCAGACAAGACAGAACCATCTTTGGAGGAGATGTTTTACTTGACACGGAAGTGCAAAGAGTTTGATGAGAAAACTATGAAGAAAATAGTGAGTATCAACATATTTTTTACTTGTACCCTCATTTCTGGAGTTTAATTTTTTGGAGTAAATTTAACCACTATGAGTACATGTGAACTGTCCAATTGAATTTCAGTTTTGGAAGGGTATTTTATTGAGACTTGTGAGCTTATTTTGGATCCTTGTCTCACCATTAATAGAAATGCTACACATGCTCACTCTATGTTGTTCTCACTCTCTTTTGATCTTCCTCAGCACCATGCCTCCATTTGACAACATTTATGTTATATTTTCTATTTCCATCAACTGAGCATTAAGAAAAAATTGAATTGTACAAACTCACTTAGTGACCCCAATCCCATCTCATCTTCACTCTGATTCTCTTGAAAAGTAAAGGTCAAAAGTAAAAACCTTGCTTAGAAGTAGAAGTACAATAATCAAATTTATGATTGATTCATTAAAG
Organism: Pelargonium australe; assembly: GCA_036897465.1. Taxonomy (NCBI): domain Eukaryota; kingdom Viridiplantae; phylum Streptophyta; class Magnoliopsida; order Geraniales; family Geraniaceae; genus Pelargonium; species Pelargonium australe. Next base: position 2,529 of record JAYMTH010003304.1, on the reverse strand, counting down.
TACAATGTAGCAATGGGATAGACACATGGAGGAAGCTTATTATGTGTAAGACATGAACCTGTTCAAGTTAGCTGGTCCAGTAGTGAAATGAAGTTTATTATAGAGCAATAAATACATAGTGAATGTTATAAGCTTACAATTATTGATACTGCAATTGCAAATTTGCTGATATAGTAGTAGACAGTATTATTGGTTTATTAAAAGGAAAAGAACCATGCAGGCTAGAGTGGTGCATTATCAAAATCTCAAATTAAGTTACTTGAACAAGAATGAAGGCCACTTACCCTTGAACTAAGATTATTTTTTAATTCAGTCTGTGCAAAGCTCAAGAGACCACAATTATCTTATCTCTAATTTGGTTTAGGTTAGTGTTATTGTAACGTGTATTATACTTGAGATCACATATTGCAGCCGTGATGTTAATTATGATATCTGAATTGAGTTGGATTGTTGCATTAGCATGACTAAACTAATTGTTCAAGTTAGTTCATGATGACATTTTTTTCATTGCTTTTGCAGGCAGATTATAATGCTCTCTCATCTCAAATAGATGAGACATCCGATCATAGTACAGCGAGGGATGAAATTTTCTCTCAAGTGATGGGAGAAAAGCCTGGGCGTGCACGACTTTTTGGAACTGGTGTTAGTCGGACTGATGTAATAACATCATTGACCACATCTGTGAGAGTGGCTATGGAGGCTAGAAGATTGACTGACATAGAAGTTCAAGATTACAAGAAAGAAACTGAGGAGAGATTCATAGAAATGAATGAGAAAATAAAACAAGCAGATGAGAAAATCAAAGAAAGGGACGATAGATTCAATGCTCTACTGTCATGGATGAAGACAAAATTTCCGGGTGAAGACATTCCTTCCGATATTATTGAAGAAACCACCCCTTTACCTTTACAAGGTAAAGATATTATACATATTGACTTGTTAGTTGTATCACATTGATTCCTGATTAGTTACGCATATAAGATGTCGTACCCCATTAGTAGTAGTGTTTTTCACCTCAATGCCCTTCATATATATCTTGGCATCTTGCTACTCTGAATAGATAAATAGTGAATCTTGAAGGAATGACAACACTTTCTGCCTATATCTTGAGGACTTTCTGTATATGGTGTGAAATAACATCAGTGTTCATAGATAATGTTTACGGACTCTTCTTCTACTACAATCTATAATGTTTGCGGACTCCTCGTCTACTATATTCCCGAGGATTCTTTTGTCGTCATGCTAATTGAACCTGGACTATAATGAACTGAACTGGCCTGAGTATGGAAATTACTGAACTCTCCTCTCTGTTTTTTATAATTGTAATAGCCGACTTATTCTATATTTTTAACTGATCAAAGCGATTCTTACAGTTCTAGTCTCAGTATCCACACTCCCTTTTCGCTCCCTACTCTCTGCACGTCTGGGACACTTTCAAGGATTTTCTGCTACCTTTTCCACTTTCCATAATTTTCTTGCTTCTGAGTTTTCTCGGGAAACCTCTTTCCAGGGCTTAAGATATGGAGATTGATGTTCTTGCAGTGACAATTGCTAAGGCGGCTATGAAGATGGCTAAAAGAATTAATCCTTGTCATTTCTCATTATCTCTTGCAGCTGCGGGGCATAAAAGGCACTAGACGAGTGTCTTTAAAAAATCAATAGCAAGGTCATTCGAAGAAGAGATTAAAACATCTCTTTTTCATAATCTGAAAACTAAGCGGGTAGCTTTCTTTGTGTGCTACTATTGTTCTTGTTGACATGTTTAGTGAAAGACTACTATAGTAGCAGTTGATGGTATTGTTTAGGTAAAAATTTGTCCTATCATTGCTCTGTAGGCTGTTGTCAATGTAGCAATTATATCGATGCTGTTGGTATGGCTCATAACGTCCTGGTTGCTGATTTTTAGTTTTGGGAATGTGACAGGCAATTCAAGCTGAAAGAACATCAAGAGAAAAGAGGGGATGATGCTGGTGAAGAAGGTTTCGGGAATGTTATTGTGTTCTTAATGCTTCAATCTTTGTCAAGTGTAGAGAAGATTAGTTTTAAGTATTGTGAAACTTAAGTTTCAAACAGTTCATATACTAGGAACTTTGAAATGCGAGTTTCAGACATTAGTTCCAAGTATTGTGAAGCTTTAGTTTCAAGCAGTTAATGTACAAAAACTTCTAAATATGAGTTTCAAGTAATGTGGAACATTGGTTTCAAACAATTCATATACTAGAACTTTGAATCATGAGTTTCAAACATTATCTTTTAAGTATATATATATATTATACAATTCAGATATGAATTTTCAAATTGAGACTTTTGGTTGCAGTTCTATATTGCAACAAAATTATAGCTCAATGAATAAGAACTGGTTGCAATTTTAGAAACTGTAGTAAAAAAGTCCAAAACCATTTCTATAAAAACTTGACACCTCGCAAATTAACACTAAAAGATAATAAAAATACCACCAAACGTGTGACTCAACTGATAAAGAGTTTTTCAACTTAACCTGGGTCTCGAGTTGGTGTCACATGGAATGCA
>JAYMTH010003303.1:0-11101 GCA_036897465.1 Pelargonium australe | reverse complement strand
AATTTTAAGAATTCTACCTTATTATGCAATAGAAAAAAAAATTTAATGAAAAAAGAAAAAGAAAACTCAAATTCCGGCAACACTTGTCGAAAACTTCAAACACTTAAGAAGTAAGAACAACGATGACAATGGAAAAAATAATATTTTAGTAATAAATAGAGTCATGTTAAGGCATGTGATGAGAGAAAATGTGTTTAAGTTAGATTTAACTAGTGAACAATGTATTGGCAACTTAATAGGGGGTTAAGTATTATAAGTGTCTAGTACAAAGAGCTGAGTGTAAATATCCCTCATTATTTTAACATTTTTTTCTTCAGACATGTTATAATACAATATGGGTGAATTATTGAAATTTACAAGGCGGAGCCAAAAAATAGGTATGCTGGCACATAATCTCAATAACAAATTGTGATTATTTTTCATATTATATAATTACTTAATACTTATGGGTTTCCTAAGTGTCCACTCCAATGTAATTTTAGAATGGTTTATACTTTTATTATGTAATATTTGTATAATATAGTGAAGTTCAAATGCATACTTTTGGATTCGTCGCAACACATCTATGTCAATAATATTCATTGATTTTCGAATGTTAAATGTAAGTAATTTTATTACTCAATATCATCTAAGTTCATTAATTAAGTTGATATATAATAAAACTTATTGTGAATATTATATCCTGTGCAATGTATGAGACATAAATTAGTTTAATTTTTGGGATATTTATATGAATCTACCCTCAACTATTCCCCTTTAAATCCTGAATACCATAAAATTTTACATTTAACTTTTGAATATTCTGAATTATATCAAACATCTTTCTATTCATCCAAACTAACAGAAACTAGCTTAAAGTGGACCATGCGCTCTGTACATGCTAAAAATAATTTGAAAATGCCAAGATTTTCCTTTCCTCCTTCATCATCTTTTTTGAAATTTCAAAATTGCCATTCACTATACTTTTCTTCTTCATCATCAAATGGTTCACCGGAATCATCAAGTGCCTCGCTGGAAAATTCAAAATCTTGCCGGAAACTGCAACTTCTCACCAGAAACATCATAGTTCGACCGGAAAATTCAAAGTGTTGGCAAAAACTTCAAAGTGTCGCTAGAAAATTAAAACAAAAACAAAAATTATTTTTGTTTATTTTTGTTGATTCCACAATAATACAATCAATTCCACATTTTCCATAATCAATTCTACAATTGATGCTACCATAAAAATCATAACTATTTCGACTAATGAGATTGAGACACCTGGCCACCTTAGTGCTACATAAGCAACCCAGATCCGATAAATGCGGTCACAGATGACCCATGACCTGGAAGGCTTCTAAGCCTAGAGACCACACCAACAAAGTCTAGAAATATTCTCAAGGCGAACCGGGACAAACAGGAGCACTCCAAGGACTCAAAAGATGAAGAACACACCGGGATAAAACATACATGTCGCGGTAAATGCAAGGAATGTCGCGTCATCCCTGCTTGTCCGGATGGATGCCGTGACATCCCAAGCAATTGTTGCGACAGTTGTCCTTGTCCTTATCCGGACAAACTTCTCACCTAGATCCGAACAAACATGCCCCTACCAGCTTGAGCGAACATGCTGACGTACTCCCACTCTGCGACATCCGACCTCTATCCCTTCAAGATGTTGACATAGTTCAGGGTATCCAAAAGCTAAATGCAAAAATTTACGATATTCAAAATTAAAATGAGAATAATTAAGGATATGTACGTGCAACTATCCCTTAATTTTTTAAACCGGACTCTAAGGTCAAAATACACAAAAGTCAAAAGCAATAGAAATGAATTAAGAGGCCAAACATAGGTGTGGAGTAATCCGGTGGGAGATTAGCCTCCGCACGGACAGAGATATCTCTAGTCTGCATATAGTCATAGAAAGAGAGTCAGCCAAACAAACAAGCCCATCTCTCGCTCGATCGCGATTCGCAAATCGCAAAATCGCAAGTGTGTGTTGGTGTGGCTTTGGCAGTCTCAATTCTGACACACAGACACACAGACAGACACAGCTGTTGCATTTCCATACGGCGTACCCAAAACCCGTCTTGTCCAATTGCAACCCAAAATCACCGATCCTCTCTCTCTCTCTCTAGGGCTTTTACTACCTCCATAGCCATAGCCATAGCCTCAGCCTCACGTCTTCTCTTGGGTCTCTCCGCCCTTCTCATCTTCCTCCCATTTCTAATTCCTTCTACTGCTTGCTTCAGCTTAAGGTATGTGCTTCCTAATGCTGCTCCTCTTTTTTCATTCTTCATTTGATTGCTATATTCTGCGCCGAGCCTACTCGCTGATTGTACCAATTTTGGATGAGTTTGTTCATTTCGTTTGTGATTTTTGGGTGAATTGCAATCGTACCCAGTGAAAAATGGAAATACCCTTCTCTTTTGGGGATGTTGATTAGGTTAGAAATTTGTTTTGGGATGGATGGATGTTGTAAAGTTTTTGTTTTTATTTTTTTCCCTTCATTTATTCTTTAGGAATTTGAGGACTTTGCTAGAGCACTTAGTGCAGGTACCCAGTAAGTAATGTATTCCCATTTGGGGATTTTGCTTCATCAAAATATTGTTATGGTAATGAACAGTACAAAGTTTTGATTTTTTCCGAATACTTAGTCTGGGTGACCTTTTATTTTTATAGTATATTTCATGTTCGTTTTTGCAAGTTCAGTAGATGATATGTTGTTTGTGATATTTGGCATTACTGGTAGTTAGTTACTTGTCCCTAAAATTGTGCGATTTTAGGTCATAAGATTCCTCATGAGACTGTTTTAATGTAGAGTTATAGACATGAAGATTCATCAATAATATAACATGATGGCACGTACGCAAGTCTTATGGAAATTTTCCATATAGTCTAATTATTGCATGCCATCAAGTAGCTATTGGGGCATCATTTCTACTCATCAATGACTGCTATTAACAGTTAGATGTTCTATAGATGGTTTAAATGTATATGCTTCATTAATTATGTTTACATGGAATTGTGTTATTTCTTAATTCTGGCAGTCTCTTTTTGTGAAATTAATCTTAATCATCAGCATTAAGTATTCATTTCCCTTTTTCCTTTTATGTTGAGCGACTTCGATACTACCTTTCATGGAAAGTTCCAGATATTCTCTTTCTATATAAGAATATTGGTTTTCCCATATCACGACACTATTTCCATCAAGTACTTTTTATCGTTTCAAGAATAGACAAAGAAGCTCCCTTTTGCCCATTTGTTTTGTGTGTTTTTCAAGTTTAAACTACATCAACCTTTCATGAGGTGTGCGGAATTCCCAAGAATATTATAAGTTTGTAACTTCTGACCTCTTTCCTAGAACTTTAATTGACCTATTGTATTTGGTTTTGGTGCCATAAAAATTAGTTATAGTTAGTGGACCATCCTCTTTATCTTGAATTAGCTGTCGGCTTCTCATATCAAATAGAACAAAACTATGGAGTTTGAGAGAGGGAGGTTTGAGTATGTGCAAGCAACCTAAGAATTGAAACTCTTCTCAACTATGTGTGTAAAAAGCCTTGTCGCCAGACATGCATTATTTATCGGTCTCCTACCTTAGTTCTCAAGATAGGTGAGTATTCTATTATTGGATGGGATGCATCAAGGGTGGTTGATTTAAACTTTACCTGGCTTATAGTTATTATATTTTATGTTGTTAATTGAACTAATTAATTTTTTGGTGATGTCTTTTGGTTGTAGACTTTTCTTCTGTTCATCATGCCTACGAAATGAAACTCATACTATCCACTTTTCATTGGTGTTAGGTCTAATATTCAAAACGAGGCACAGCTTGCATATCATTGCTTTCTTGATGAAATAGAAAAGGAATGACTTGACTTCCTGTTTGATTGGTACCTTAAGCTACAGTGCTACACTATTAAATGGCTCGGAAGGGTAATCAACAGAAGAATGGGGTTGATCGCCATTCTTCAAAACACAAAAAGAAAGGATCTGATTCAGGGTCTGTTCTTCCCGATATGAAAGAACGGGGAAAAGCAAATGAGATTAGGGTCCCTGCTGAGGAAGTCGTAGTTGGTAACCCAAATCTTACCGAGAGTAAAAGCAACTATGCAGGAGATGAGAGTAATGCTTATAAAAAATCTGGGAAATTTGTGAGCCAAGAGAAGCAAGGGATGGATGCCAAGCAAATTCCAGAGCAATCAGTCTGCTCTGGCTGTAATTCTGGGGAATGCATTGAAAAATTATCTTCGGAAGATGTTTCTGGTGCTAGAGAAGATGGACCATCATTAGATAAATGTAATAGTCCAAAGCATACAAGAAGCAATTTGGGTTGCTCTCTGAGTGGGTTACGTTTCAAAAATATGATGAGAAGTGTAAACTTTTCAGATAATGTAGCAGTTAAAAGCTTGAGAGTGTCAACAATGTCTATCTTGAGAAGAGCTAGTGTGTGGCTGGAGAAGCAGAGTCCATACTTTGTTTCATTAACTACCAGCATATTGAATGCTCAGGACTATGTAAAAGTGAAGATTGAGCAAGCATATCCCATTGTTTTAAAATGGCTCTTTCATTTGGGGAACATCATTCTTCTTCTATCAATGGTGTGGCTTGATTGTACTCTAAGAGGGATTGATTCATTTTTACGCATGGGTACAACATCCTTTTTCTCAGTTGTGTGGTGCAGCATTCTCTCAATAATTGCTATGGCTGGGATGTTTAAATTTCTAATGATATTGGTGAGCCCTGGTTATTTCTCTCTTGTCTGTTATTCTAGTAACTTCTAGCTGGATGTAGTTAACACCAAAGTCTATTTTCAGTCTATTTCTCTCTACTATTTATTTTTCTCTCAAGTGTTACTAAATGCAGGCTGTAGCTGTTTTTGTGGGACTTTTCATCGGCTTCGTCATTGGTGTTTTGGTACTTGCTGTTTCTGGAACTATTTTTTTGTGGTGTTATGGAAGCTTTTGGACAACATCTCTTATCATATTTCTTGGAGGTAATCTTTGCATTTTCTTTATCATGGATCATCATTTTAGCTCTAAATTCTTCTATGTCAAACTTTCTGATGGTTAATCTTGTCTAAAATTCAGGATTGACATTCATGTTCAAGCATGAACGGCTTGCACTGTTAATAACCACTGCCTATGTGATATATTGTGCATGGACATATGTGGGATGGCTTGGTGTGCTTTTGGGTTTGAACTTATCTTTTTTCTCAAGTGATGCACTGATATACTTCTTAAAAAATAACATCAATCAGCAAAGAGGGCCTGGTAGAACACCTGAACAAACTGCTGGAATGCAAGGCCGACCAGGCATGTTCAATGGTGAGCCAGCTTACGCTTCATCCTCTGAAACTGGACCCGGATTATCAGCAGATCGCGGCCCAGGTGTACCATCAACTAGTGGGAATGATTCTGAGGTAACTTCTGAAGATGAAGTCATTCGGTTGTTGAACTGTGAAGATCATTATTCTGCACTGGGCTTGTCTCGATATGAGGATGTAGATGTTTCTATACTCAAGAGAGAGTACAGGAAAAAGGTAAGAGCTACTTGTTGCTTGTGTACTTGATATTATTTAGTACCGGAGTTTGCTTGCTTTTTAATTGCTTGCTAATATTCTTTTGGGAGTGTTCTTAATCAAGCGACATTGGCCATCTTGGTTTTAGTAAGGCAAATTGCAGCTTTGCTTCTTTGAACACTAATGATATTTCCCTTTCTTGCTACTAATTTGTTTTCATTTACATGGTTAAACCTTGTGTTATCTCTCTTCATCATTGAAAAGTAAAATAAAATGACTTTTAAATTTGGTTTTATCAGGCAATGTTGGTCCATCCTGATAAAAATATGGGTAATGAGAAGGCTGCTGAAGCTTTCAAAAAGCTCCAGAATGCATATGAGGTAATCCTTTTGGTACCTTATGTATCTTATGAAAGAGATTATGTTTTCAATTTGAATATCTGTCTGACTCTTCTCATCTTCTTCTTTTAATTTAACTTTTTACTTACAGGTTTTACTGGATTCCTTGAAAAGGAAAGAATATGACGACGAATTAAGGAGGGAGGAGCTTCTAAACTATTTTCGCAGGTTTCAGGGTGCTTCTCAAAAGGTTTGAAGATATCTTGTTATTATCAGTGTATCATTCTTTTCATGGTTTGAAGATATCTTTCTGCATCCTCATCTGTTGCACATCCACTTGCATACAGCTCAAAGAAAATCACACTTACGTGATGTGTATTTTATGATAAATTAGTATATTCTGAACCGAGGACCTGTGTGAGGCCATCCTGCAATCTTAGTTTCGTGTTTTAGGTGCATTTCACTGCTGAGTTGGTTGTCTCTGCTTGTGCATTGAACTCTAATGCATCTAAGAACTGTAGAGAATTTCAAATTTGTGGTGAGCTGGTTTTGTCAGCTTCTCCTTTGTTGTGAACTTCCAAACAACATTTATTGTTCTATGATATTTTGCGATCTTTTTGTTTCTCATTTGAGTTAGAATGTTATGAAATGAAGTATAATGAAACAGAAGGGCCTTGTATTGTCCTTCACAGTTTTTATTTTATTTTTTATATTGTCCTTCACAGTTGAAGAATAAGTTGTATATGACCTAAGAACTGAAAAAAAATAGGAAGGGGAAAGAAATCCATGCCTAGTGATCCTAGGTATCATCTTCTACGTACATATTTAAGGAAAAAGAAGCTTGTTAAATTCAACACAAACTTTCACCCAAATCACGCGATAAGAAAAATGTTTATTCCAAGTTTGTATACAAATCAATCCATCTCACTTAAGCTCTTATTTTTGTCAGAATGGAGGAAATGGTTTCTTCACCTCTGGATTTGCGCGCTCTGATGGGGACAGTGAGGATCCAGTTGGGGATTCAAGGCGAATAGCCTGCAAAAAGTGCAACAACTTTCATGTCTGGATACACACCAAGAAAACCAAATCTCGAGCAAGATGGTGCCAGGTTTTTTCCTTTCTTTCATATATTTGCATTTGTGAAAGTTGCCACTATTGTACATCTTTATGGCACAAGTTGTACTTCTGCTTTATATGATCATGAAGCTCCTTATCCCTAAATTAAAGAGTTTCTCGGGCTCGGTTTTTATGTTTCTCCTCCGGGATTTTTTCCATTTCAAGGATTGTAAAGATTTTCACCAAGCAAAGGATGGAGATGGATGGGTTGAACAGTCTTCTCAACCGTTGCTTTTTGGGTTGATGCAAAAGGTAACCATATAATGATCCTGTACTTTTATCTGCTATTTTTCCTTTTGATGCTTGATTAGCCAGTTTTAAGTGATTATAAGGAAACAAATAGAAAATATAACTGCAAGGAGGGTTACTTAGTAAGCACATAGTAGACTTTGAATTTCACAGGGTTTTAGAATGTGATTTAGTTTCCTAATTTTACATTATATGTGCAGGTAGATGCACCATGTGCATATGTATGTGCAGATAGTAAGATTTACAATGCAACTGAATGGTATATTTGTCAGGTAAAGTTGTATTCTTTAAACTGATTATTTTTGTTCAGAAATCAATTTCAGAACTCTGACTGTATATTCTTTATTTTTCTTGTTTTTATTTCTAGAATATATTGTTAATGTCTGGATGGTAAATGAAAGATTTTAGAGGGCTAAAAGATGGTAAGAATGCAGCAACCCCAATAATTCATTCATCTTTGAACCGAGTATGCATTAGGATTCTTCTTGGTAAATTGACAAAGAACATTGTGTTATCTTTAAGATAGTGTTCTCTAAGAATCCGACACGAATATGTGTCGTGGGTCACCATGTTAGACATGGAACGCGTGGGTCCTTTTTATTATTTTTGAAAAATAAATACAAGAGCTGGAAAGTTGGACCCTAACCCGACGGGTACCCGGTACCCGAAAAACTGACCAGACTCTAACCCAATGAAACCCGACCAATACCATCCTGAAACTCCCTATGTGGTCGTGTTAGGGTTCAACAACCCGACCCTAAATTTGCCAGCTGTGAAGTAACAGTCAGTGATCCACTTCGTTTGACGTATATGATACTAAAAGTCTAATTTTTGTATGGTAAATTGTATTGATGTGTTGTGTTCTATGTCTTTAAAATGCCTAATCTTGTATCTGTCCAAATCATGCTTCCTAAACATATATGCTTGTTGTTGGAAGAGTGAAGTGGTTATTATCTCTAAATACAAGTGCATAGTAGTAAATTTGGGTCTGTGTCCACAACTGGTTAATGATTATGCTTCTTCTGCAAGGGATTGGATTGTGTCTAATGGGGGATTGTGGATGCAGGGAATGAGATGTGCGGCCAACGCTCACAAGCCAAGTTTTCACGTGAACACAAGCGTAACCTCCAAGCAAAATACGGGAAAAGGAACGAGTTCAGGAGCAAGAGGTGGTCGTGTGCCCACGTCTAACATGGAGGAAAACATGACGGAGGAAGAATTCTTGGAATGGTTACAGAATGCAGTGCAAGCCGGGATGTTTGACAATTTCAGCGGTGGCGGCGTCCCAACTGATAACCCGTCTCCCAAGGCTGGGAGTGGCGGGCCCAAGAGTAGCGGCAGCAGCAGCAAAAGAAAGAAAAAGGGAAAGAAATGGTGATGATATGTGATTCTCAGCCCTTAACTTTGTAGTTGGAGGGAAAATGAAATTGTATACCAGCAGCATAAACATAACATAATGGAATAGAGAATTTGTATATTGAATTTTCAAGCTTGTGCTGTGAAGTTTTACTAATTTGCATAATTGGTAACATCCATTGCTCCATGATGCACTCCTGCTAGGGCTGGGCATGTTTGGGTCTGGACGGAAAAATTGACCGGACCAATCTAAACTGAATTCATTCGTTCTCGATAATTAATGTTCATTCGGTTCGGACTATTCAAAATCGGTCCGAATCGTTTTAATTTTTTATTTTAAAAAGTTTTTCTTTTTTTAATATATCATATTAGCAATTGTATTTTTTCAAACTTTTTTCATCACATTTTGTACAATATACTTCATTGTTAACTCTATTCACTTCAATTGTTACTATTTCTTTAGTTTTCTATTTAATTTTTTTAATGAAAGAATTGGAATTAGTCCGGTCTTTGTTATGACTATTCACAATCATTCCGGTATGGTCCATTGATTGATTATAATCGGTCCGATTTTAGGTCCACATTTCTTTAACAATTTGGTTCATGTTCGATTTTGGACCGAATCCGAATGTGATGTGGTCGTTTCAAGTTGCAATTTTATCCGTAATATTACTAGTGTTTTAACGCGTTCTTTTGTTTTATACAATATTATGTTGCAGTGCCACTCTTTGTATAGGTTGCATGATACAAGTATTATGTTTATACTACTCCGTATTTGATATCATCTCAATAGCAAAATTTTGTATGTAATTGAGAATCTTTTCGCGTTACTTTCGTGACGGTCTATTTAATTTCCATGCATTGCTTTTGTGATGATTAAATCACCAACAGTAGACCGTCTTTTAGTGTTATTTGAAAAATAATAATTCCTTAAATGAGATATATTTTATTCCAGTTTGTTGTGCTCAACCAATTGTAGTATGTTATAGTAGTTTATATAACTAAGTAAATGTAAATTGGTTATATTTTTTGTTGTTGAAAGTATTGAATATCTCATGAGATCAAGTGATTGATATGATTTAATTAGATGTTTCTTCGTATATGGATAATCTATTTAATGTCTCATATTAGTCTGATATGTTGGCTTATGGTTTGGTTAAATGTTGGCTCGTGGGTTAACTCGCCAGATGATCTCAAAGGTATGGCTATGGATTTTTTCCGACGTCTCTACTCCATGGATGCAGTTGTCAGGAGGGTGGGGGATGTTTGGACAGGCCCGAGCTTAGGAGAGGGCGATAGAGTGCTGTTGGATGCTAGTATCGATATTCGGGAAGTCAGGAGAGCTTTGTTTGACATGAAGCCTTGGAAAGCCCCGGAGCCGGATGGCTTCCAAGCGGGTTTTTTCCAGTCTCATTGGAAGGTGTGGGGAGCCCGCCTTCATCAGCTGGTGTCTGAGAGTTTTGAGCAGGGCGTTTTTCCGGAGGCTTTTAATGATACCCAGCTGGTTCTTATCCCGAAAGTCGAATTTCCGACTTGTATTTCGCAGTTTCGCCCGATTAGCCTATGTTCGACTATGTTGAAGCTTATCACAAAGGTGTTGGTTAATCGTCTTCGTCCCTTTCTTGATGAGCTTATCGGTCCGAATCAAGCTAGCTTCGTGCCCGGTCGTCTCGCTCGTGATAATATCTTGGTTGCTCAGGAGCTCATTCATAAACTTCGAGTGACTAAGACTGGAGTGGGATACATAGCAGTCAAGATTGACTTAGAGAAGGCCTATGACCGTGTGAGCTGGGAGTTCTTGCGTGAGACTCTTATTCATTTTGGTTTCTCGGACAAGTGGATCCGTTTGATTATGTTCGCAGTTAGTTCTGTCCGAATGGAGATTCTTTGGAATGGGAGTAAGTCTGATATGTTCCATACGCAACGTGGCCTTCGTCAGGGAGACCCTATCTCGCCATATTTATTTCTTTTATGTATGGAGCGTCTGGGGTTTCTCATCAATCAGCGGGTCGCGGGTGGGGATTGGGACCCGATCCGGATTAAGCGCAATGGGACAGGCGTCTCGCACCACTTTTTCGCTGATGATTTGCTCCTCTTCGCTCGTGCTTCTTCTGGTCAGGCCTCAGTTATTAATGTAGTTCTTTCTGAGTTCTGTGATATTTCGGGACAGAAGGTCAGCCTTCTCAAGTCTAAATTTATGTGTTCGCCGGCAGTTTCAAAGGTTCGTAAGAAACGTATTGGGTCAGTTCTGGGTATTTCTTACACGGCTGATCTAGGCATTTATTTGGGAGTCCCCCTCCATTGCCATCAGATGAGGCAATCGGATTTTCAGTTTTTGGTGGACAGAACCAGTAGTAGGCTGGCGGGGGGGAAGGCTAAATATCTCACCGTTGCTGGTCGCTCTACGCTTATTAAGTCCGTTACGTCCTTGGTAGCTAACCATGTGACGTAGGCTGAGAGGTTACCTAGGGCGATTTGTGCCAAGCTGGATCGTCTTAATGCCCGTTTTCTTTGGGGAGGGGATGCTGATCGGAAG
>JAYMTH010003302.1:0-11101 GCA_036897465.1 Pelargonium australe | reverse complement strand
ATATAATATAATATAATTAAAATATATTTTTCTCTCCCGTGCAACGCACGGGATATAAACTAGTGTTTTAAATTATAAAAAAAAAATTATGTTTAAAAAAAATCCTAGTAATTGAGCTTAAATTGGACATTGGACAAGGCCCAACCCGAAGAGTACGGGTTTAGGGCATTGGCGGGTAAGGCGTTGAAAATTTCACCAAAAATCATGCCACGTGTAACAAGTATGGACAGGAGAGGACAGAACCGGACCGAACTAATAATGTTGGATTTCAATTCTCAGTCATCGCCCCAAAACAAACGCTAAATTATAATACCACCCACAACACCGTCACATTCAGGAAAGTGGTTCGGTTCGCTCTGGTGTGGACTCGGTCTCGGTCTCGGACTCGGACTCGCTCAGTCTTCTCTGCCAATCTCTAGGGTTTGGTTGTTTCATCACCATCACTTCGCTTCAATTCGCGCTCGATCTGCCCAATTTACTCTCCATCCTATATTTATCTCGACCATGGAGGTACTGTCCTTTCATCGCTATTTTTCGTTTTTTTTTTTTTAATTTACTGTTTGGTTGCTGAGGAAGGGGTAGAAGCAGTGCGAAATTATAGCAAATTCGCGGAATCTCATGACTGTATCTCTCTTTGTTTTCGTACTGTTATATTTCGATTTCTCTCTCCCTAGTTTCACCCAAATACCTCGTTTTCTTCAGAATTCAACGAACTGCTTTGTGAAACCGTAAATTGTACGCTCTTTTATGCTACTACATGATTGCTTTTGTTTTGTTATGGGTGATTTTTTTTTTCCATCTGTGCTGTAACAGAGTTGAATTATGCAATTCGATAACTTTTGGGTGTGTGCGTTCTAATTTCCCTTTCTATTTAATTTTTAGTACTGAATTTTGCTATTCTGATTATGGTAGTGCTAGCTGATTTTAGGATGAATTGTTTTTAAGTTTATTTTGTCTGTTGACCTTTGATCGATTACGTGGACTGGTTTAATTAGTGAGTTGGTTTAATTAGTGAGTTTATCACTTCCCATTCTGGTCTGTATCAAAACCAGCTCTGATACCATGTTAAATTTCAATAACGGGCTAAATATAATGGTTTGGGCTTCTCATACTAAAAGGTCAACCTTGTTAGTTGGGTTTCACTTGCACCATTATATGTAGCCTTTTCATTTTATATTTATCCGATGTGAGATTTATCTCACACACTTCAACAGTATGAATACTTTATTAATTGTTGAATTGGGTTTTCTAGGTTCAGGGAATGGTAGACACCAATAACACCAGTAAGTCGGAGACCCATTTGACATCAGCTGCGGCATTTGTTGAAGGGGGAATTCAAGAAGCTTGTGATGATGCTTGCAGCATATGTCTCGAGGACTTTTGTGAAAGCGAGCCATCATCGGTATATTTTATGGGGATTTAATGTTTTGTTTCACTAGATTACGTTTTGGTTTATTTTGACCAGTTCTATGTATAATCTGCAGGTGACTGGATGCAAGCATGAGTTTCATCTGCAGTGCATTCTTGAATGGTAGTATTCTCATTATCAGTTTAATTCTATCTTCAGTGAATTCTTGAATGGTAGTAGTCTTCATATCACTATAATTATCTAAGTCTAAATTATTTGCTTATATCCACCTTTTGTTGCTTGACTCATATTAATATCGCTATAAACTCAGAGTTGGGTTGTAAGATAAAATGCATACAAACACACCAAAAAATGCAATGACCTAAGATATCTAAAATATCAATAAATTTTACAAATGGAGAATTGGAGATTACCCAATTACTCATGTTTAGAAATGCCAAAATTCTAGGTGCCATTACCTTTATAGATCTTTGTTCAATATCATTTTTTTTATATGATTATAGGTGTTCGTAGAATACAATGAAACAGATGAAGTAAGCATTATAAGAGTGATATTATGAACTCATGATGCATGAAAAATCATGTACTAATATGACTTGCCTCTCAATTTGCATGAAGTACAGGCCTATGTCATGCTTATTCGCCACCATGCATAAGGAAATAATCAGCTATGGTGTCATTCTGTAATCTGTATGCAAATGTGCTAGGTGTTAACAGTTTGGCTGCAAGGTTTAGAATATAGCCACCCATCCTAATGACTTTGTTGGGGAAAAGACTGTGAATTGCATTGCAACACAGTGCCTAAGTTTTTATCTGTGCCACCAAAGTGACTTCTTTTTTGCGAACTCCGTTACTAGACATGCTATTCGTTTTTAGTATAGTTATTGAAACGAGCTTTGAGGTCATTACAGCTGTACAAAAACTTACATTTTAGAGATTATGGAATAGCCGATCTTATATGTGAGGGGATTTTATTTTTAATCTTTTAGGTGCCAGAGGAGCTCCCAGTGCCCCATGTGTTGGCAGGCTATTAGCCTGAAGGATCCTGATAGGTTTGTGCTGTCTCCAGCTTGCTGAGTTTCTTTTGTTTCTTCATATCTCTACTTAGATGAAAATGAACTATTTTGCCCATATTTGCAGCCAAGAGTTGCTTGAGGCGGTGGAACGTGAGAGGAATTTGAGGCTTAATCCACCCAGAAATGCCACAATATTTCACCATCCTACATTGGGTGATTTTGAGCTCCAGCATGTATGTAGTCTGCCCAATTTTTGTTTATCTTTTTCGTGTCAACAAGACGAATGTATGTCACATTAGGAAATGATCATTGACACAGTTCCCTGCTTTCTAATGCAGTTGCCTGTTGGTGCAAATGATTCTGAACTCGAAGAGCGTATAATACAGCACTTAGCTGCTGCAGCTGCAATGGGGAGAGCACGACACATTGCTAGAAGGGAAGGCCAGAGGGGTAGGTCGTCTGCTCAAGGTCGTCCACAGTTTTTGGTATTCTCAACTCATCCAAATGCTCCTGTTGATCCTGCTTCTTCTCTGGCTCAAAGAAGGGAAAGTGAATCACTCCCTGTGATCACAGCCGCAGCTACATCGTCTTCTCCTCCAACTATGGGAGAAGAATCATTTCAAGGGAATACAATAATGCCTTTGGCCCAAGCTGACCCGGTTTCTGCCTCAGCATCTGGGTCTGTTGGTCTTCATACCAATCTGCATGAATCTCCCTTTTATAATAGGTACTTACTATTTTTGAACTTGGTACTGTAAGTCTTCCATTAATTAAAGATGTGGAAGTATCCTACATTAGAAGTGTGTGGAGCATGCGAGCACTTGATATATTGCTTGGGTTCTCCTCTTAACAACTTAAGTTTTATGTGTTGGTTTGATATTGGGCATGTGTAGCTTGTTTGTGTAGCCTACTCGAGGAATTCTTGGTCCATGTGCAAAGACTCCTTGAGTTATCCAGCATACTTAAGTATCCCGCACTGTTAAGGTGGAGTTTTAGACCCCATTAGATATACTAGTTTGCCCCTCCACATAATAACATAAGTTTTTAAATTTGAGTGAAATTAAAAAAGGAAGGACAAAGAAGTTAGCTATTTAATTTTTTTTTATTTCTTAGTTTAATTGTGATTATGCACATGCTGATATCTTTCAGGAGGTCCCCCAGTCAATCTTCCCCAACTACTCAGGACCGAGCTGGACCATCAGAACAATCATTTTCAGAATCCTTAAAATCTCGATTTAATGCAGTGTCATCAAGGTACTCATTATATGCTAATTATTCTTTACAATGCACATGTGTACATTATTGAGTATTTCTGCCCTGTATATTGTACTCCATATATTTTGTTAATTTTATTCTCTATAGATACAAAGAATCAATTTCAAAGAGCACAAGAGGATGGAAGGAGAGGTTGTTTTCTCGTAATACATCCATGACAGATATTGGTTCCGAAGTTAGAAGAGAAGTTAATGCAGGAATTGCAACTGTATCACGGATGATGGAGCGCTTGGAAACCAGAGATAATGATAGAAACAGTGATGCTTCCATGTCTAGCAGTTTGGAGGATAACGTAATTCCACAATCAGAAAATAGGCAGCCATCGGAGATTGATCGAAGCAACCCTTTGAGTGAAAATAATGTGCAAGCTCCATGTGCTGCTGGTCCTGGTACAAATTAAGTATAGTTTCAGCAGCTGCCTCAACTCACAGCATTTCATTTTGAAAGTAAGTTTGACAATGATTTTTTTGCCTGTTGGTGTACTTAATGACGTAATTGTTTAAGATAAACTGTGTCTGTTGGCCTTCATGTATATAATATAGCTCTAACTATGGTTTAATCTGATCATTAAATATGTTAATGAAATCATAGTTTTCTAAGAGCACTTTGTAGTAATTAACTAATTATATTGTACATAATTCTCTTTTAACACTTTGCTGATAACATATTTGCTCTTTTTTGGTAGCAGTGTCATGTTTGACATAATTGGAAACTATAGCATTATTAACATCACATTCACACCTGATAAGATCGTAATAATTGCCAATTACAAAATTTGTTGCTGTATTATAGAGTTTGAGTGGATTTTGAATTGAATTTTTGTCTTGGTTTTGTATCTGTTGACTTCAAGCATGTTGCTATATATTTTTTAGTTTTTCCTTGCATTGATTTGTAACCTATCTATTTGCAATTACATGGTCAGGAGACCATTTAGGCTATTAAATTCTCTGTGGGGCATTCAAGTTATGAATCTTCAACCTTGTTTCTCAAATTTGTTAGGTCTAAAGATGATATCTCTGTGTTGTGCATGATTTGTCAATGATATGTGCAGTTCTGTCTGGTTTTTGTGAACATGTAAAGAAAGGTTTTATATGCTACCTTCCACAGAGATTTGCATAGTCATGTCTACATGTGACTTTAGAAGCCTGCTTTGGTAGAATCTGTTCTTTTTTTGTGGTTTAACTGTCAATATATATTGCATGTTATGTATTTTGGAAGGTGAAAACTCTATTACTCTACTACTGTTGAAAGCCGTAACCTGATGAAAGATACATTTTTGATCCTAGGTGCAATCTATCGCTCCCTGATATGCAATGCCGTTGATGTGATGCTTTTGCAATACTTTTGAGGCCGGATGACCATTCTACTTGGGGAAAACACTAGTGATTCAGAATAAAGAACTAGACCGACAGAAAGAATTCTATTTAGAGTTAGAAAACAGTATATGGTTGTAAATGTTTTCGTAGTAGAACTGTACTTATGATATATATTTCTATTTAGTCCAGCTCTTGCACATTTGAAGCTTTACTGGTTTTCTAAGCTGTTTGGTCATATTGTCATTAGCTAAAGCTAATTTACACAGTAATTTCAATTACATATGCATGTATTTGTGTAGATCTGGGTGGGTATTACTGAAAGCAATGAGATTGAAGGAAGCTAAGATGGATCAGTTGAAAATTGAGATTTGTGTGATGATTGCCATTGGTACATAGAAAACTATAGGCATGCACGTCTCTTTTCATCGGTTCATATCATGAGGTTCCTGACCATTCCGCACACTCGTTAGCATCTTTAAGCTGTTTTATCATACGCAGATTAATCACCATTCGAATTTTTAAGTCTCATTTTGTTCCGTCAAACACAAACAACGCAATGAAATAAAAAAGATATGGCAAATGCATGCTTTACTAGAAAGCCAAAGCTACAAAGCAAAGTACCCAATTATTGGTAGAATTCCCCTTTCATAATTTATTATTAAGACATTTTTGGCTAAAATCATAGCTTAATCAATTTTAGATTAAAATGATGATTTTGATAATAAATATTCCTTATTTGTTTGGGTTATATATTTTCAGATCTCCTGGACTGTTTTTTTTTTATGTTACCCCCTGCCCTCTGAGTTTAGCCATTTCGAACCCTAGACTGCAATGTTTTATTATTTTCACCCATTTGACCTGCTATAGCCGGTTGTCATATGCCACGTCATTAAAAATCTTGCAGTCCACGTCATTAAAACTCGTATGGCAACCGGCTACAACAGGTCAAATGAGTGAAAATAATAAAACATTACAGTTCAGGGTTCGAAACGGCTAAACTCCGAGGGCATGGGGTAACATAAAAAAAAAAGACAGTACAGGGAATCTGGAAATATATAACCCTTTCATAAAAAGCATTTCTCAATAATGCATGTAGTCCACATATTTAGACTTTGAACCAACTTTCACTACATGTAGTATTTACCAGAGAAGCTTAATCTTTTGAACAAATTGTTCCTAAAGATTGCAAATAAAATCTATGGCATCACAAACCCCAAACCCATTCAAAATTTGGCATTTTAGTATACACAAGTTCATGTACCAATCTACTTAGCTACTTGAAAATCTCCAAAATCATCATCAGCTACCTCTTCTGTGCTCTGTTTTTCATGAGTGTGTGGTTCCTTTATGTCAACTGTTGTGTCTGAGGCAGCTCCTTCAATGTTGAATCTGGGGGAGAAAGTTGTTGGAAACTCATAGACAGTGCCTACTGGCGAAAGTGGTGGCGGTGGCGGTTTTATACTAATAGAAGAATGTTCTTTCCCATAGTTCTCCTTGTTTTCCAAAGAGAGACTGTTCAGGCCCTGCTCAAAAAACTTGGACTTGACGATACCACCAGTTTTCTGTCGACACCAAAATGGGCAAAACTTTTTAACATTCGATATCCGAGCTTGACTTACCTAATCAAGTTGTCAAGAAGCAAGTGGTCTTACATTCTTTAGATTGAGGACAAGTTTTTCGCCTTCTTTTATACTATAATCAACTGATGAAGCGGTCTGGTAATGCTGTTCCATCTCCTCTGCCGTTTTCTTTTTGTTCAGATACCTTCATAGAAACAAGAAATGTGACTAATAAGATTTGAGTTCTAGTGCTGCAAAGTATAGAATATGAGCCATGAAAACTATCAACAACTTTCAGGAAACAGGACAAATTTTAAGCAACTTGCGAATATATAGCATGTGATTAAGATTTCACTGAAGTAGGTGGATACTTCATATGATCATGCAATGCTGCTTGGAAGTCATATGCTTCTGTTCTTTCTCGAAATCCTAGGCCAATGAAAGCATGGCGTACACGACCATCTGCAGATCCAAGGTAATTAGTACATACTCGAAATAATAATTTCCAAATAGGAACCACAAAGTCAGCAGTAGAAAAGTAGGGGTCAACAGTTTTCAAAGTTATGCAAAAGGCTTGATATAGAAAGGGTAACAGTTTTCAAAGTTATTTGAGTTTATTGCATTTCTAGTATATTAACTACAGTACCATAGTTCCACTCACCAGCAAACAAATTTAGACTAGTTTGGGAAACAAATAATTCAATCATATGCATTTGATGTAACTCAAAACGACACCTCTTTGATCATTTCATAGAGAGCAATACTACTTGGAGACATGTCGAGTTTGACTGAAACAAGTAGGGATGAACTGTGTAAGTCAGTGTACATGAGACATTTACAATTAGCAGGAATCCTTTTATCAATGTCAAGTTGTTAAGTAAAGTTCTAAACGTGAAACAAAGTTATTTGGCTAGTCTTATTAAAGGACTATGATACAAAATACCTTATTGGTTCTAGCATTACAAGCTATAAAAGCATTTTGTAACACATTTGGAAACAGGTTTTGTTAGACTTATATTGTAAGGTTTAGATTATGAACAGTCATTTAAATGTAGGTAGCCTGCGTGACCAAATGAATTGGGTAGAAAATCCTAACCCTTCATATCTAGACTGAATGGAATTACTAAACTACTGACGCCCATACTGATAAAAACACCCATTGACAAAAAGAGCCATCTCAGCAAATGAGGACTTGATTTTGAAGACCTGGGGAGAGTGACACAAATATGAATATATGAACAAAACTATGATTTATTAAATTTTAATTTGGATGTAACTAGCATCTACTTGTAGTTAAAGCTTCTAGTTATCAGAGACTCTTAGCACATTGGTAGAGCAGAAACATAAACCAATGTCCTGGATCATAATTTTCATACCCTCTAACTAGGTAACTCCTGACGACTAAAATTTTCATAATCATGCAAGCCATTAAGAAATTCTCTCATTGACAAGGATTGACAGTGTCTATGAAAATAAAATTAACTGCTTTGACTGAACTCAACTCTTGTATTTTTTTCTCACTTTGAATTTATTTCATTGAAATTTATTGGGTTGGAGTTTCGGGTGAGATGGATTTATTTCATAATCAGGTACTGATGACTATGGTCATATATAATTCACTCATCCTAAAGGGTCTAATATACAGCAAACAGAAACAAGCTGAACAAAAATTGTAATGAGAGGAAGGTATAGTAGCTCACCAATGTTCTCTTCAATGCGAAGAACAAAATATCTGCAGAAGAAAGCATTTCAATTTAGACAACCTCCACATTCAGGTCATATAATCAATGATTTAAGTCTCATAAAGATGGTTGTAGAATCGCGATACAAATCATGAATCGAGAAGGGAATTGATATCAGGAATTGTATCGTATTGGAAGATACAAACAGAATTGCACAAAATTTAAATAATGTTATAAGATAAATATATCGTATCATGAATCGCGAGTCAGGTAAGAATCAAGCCCTCCAAAGATACAAACATGATTTTGCATCTTTTGGTTCCGAACTGTGAATAGTATCGTGAATTGCGATATTTGACAGCCAAGTCTTAAACTTGATGTTGATTAAACTAACTATTCTATTTTGAGCACCTTGATATAACATTATCCTTCAACAATTATAGTTTTTGGATTCATTTAAGAGAAAAGAGAGCTGCCAACCTGCTGCTGTCAATTACAGCCTCCACTGGATGTGGTTCTCCTTTTCTTAAAAATGCCTGAGCATATAATTCACCTAATTGGATATATCAAAATAATGTTAAATAAGAGAATAATAGCACAGAGTTAAATACCTGATGATTCCATTCTAATAGCAACTCAATGACGACCAGATGCTATACCTGTGGTCTTGTCTTCAAGTCTTATAATGCACTCTTCTCCTTTGCTAAGTACTTTCAATGCACCATCCCACGCCCACTTATTGACATTCCATTCATCAGCCCTGAAATGGACTACAAAAGTGAATATATATTTCTTGAATATGCCTAAACTACAATTTCAGCAGTAAGATGTAGTGCACGTGTATCTGGATTTCTGTCAAGAAAGATCTGCCTGAAGTGCTGAAAAAACAACTAAAAAAGTATTTGGTAGAAATATCAAAAATTAATCGAATATTGAAGCATTATACAACTAACTATATACGAACAAGAAAAAAGTTGAGTAAGAACCTGTAGGAAGCTGCACTTTTCCTTGGGGCTATCTGCATAAATAATACTAACAGTTTTACGACACAATGGCTGCAAAACCATCCATACAAAAGACTAAAGGATATTCTCAGATATCTTATCAAATAAAGGAATTGTTATTTAAACAAGTTTGTCCACATATACAAAGTGACTCAAATCTCAAAGAAGAAGAAAAATATTGTAGTGATTATTATACTTCACTAGCTGCACTTAAGATCAAATCAAATTTATAGATTAACTGTCCAGTCTAGCTACACTTAAGATCAAATCGTATGCAAGCATAGACCCCAAGGGTTTCTCTTCGCTCGCATAACGCATATGAAATATAACTCGGAAAGGTCCAAGAAGCATCACATTGGGACAGGATAGACCTATTCTGGTATAAAATTTAACATGCAATGCAGGTCTGAATTATATACATCTATAAATATGATATGACATTAAAGTCTAGAGAATCACATCGAAGCAACTTACTTTAGGTCTGAATAAAATTTAAACAGTTTTTCGAGTGAGCAAACTCAACTACAAAATGCTAATCATAAATGGACCAATAAACAGACAATGTAAACAGCAGGGGAACCAACATAAGACGCATACTAAAACTTAAATTGACAGAGAAATTAGGAAGCAAACACATCCACCAATAACATTTAAAATATGGATGCAAGCTGGAAAAAACTCAAAGTCCAAAGTTTAAAAGAAATTGCAAGTCCAAAGTTTAAATGAAATCTCCATTGCTCCAACGGGCAAGAGACGATGTGTTACTGAACTTCCCCTAAAACAATGACAATGTCCAACACTGCTAGTTTAAAGCATAGACACAGAACATGTATACATCATCCACCCCAAAAAATAATAGAGATTGCATACGTAAGAACGTTGCAACTCGTAGACATCACTGAACACCACAAGCTAACCCTTTACGCTAAACTGAATTTAGTAGCAATCGAATCGAGTTTCACAATTGGAATAGATGGAAATGGAGATCTAAGCGACATATTATGCATACTAAGAGATCACCAATTCCAGTTCCACACAACCAAACAAAGCATCACTATTTTCTCAGAAGTTTTGCACTAAATTTTTTGATATGATCAAGTGTAGTCTTAAACTAATGACACCATTACACACAAATGGCTTCTATTTCTCAGTTTCATCTGCAAATAAGGATACAACACAATGTTGTTCAATCAAGATAATTACAGACTGTCGAAGGCAGCTTAAATTTTCCTTTCATCTAAGCCAAAATCTCTCCTTTTTTAATCCAAATATTCGTTCAAATTCAAAAATCAAGCAAACCCTAAAATAAAAATCAAGAATTTGCAACTGATTCCATGAACCCACTATCGAAATCACCAAAAAATTTCACAAAAGTTCATATATGTTGAGAAAGATTCGCACCAGATAAACGTAGCACTCAGAGACATTAAAAAGAAGAAGCTCCATGGGCTCAATCTCCTCGTTCACCTCTGCAGATTCATTCGAAATCTTCGCTTCCGCTTCCATGATCCGAGTTTGTGCACCCAAAATTGGGATCAAAACCAGGATTTTCAACACCAATGACCAAACTAGCTTGACTGAAGTAGGGACCGTATAGGAATTATGCAAAATGATGTGGGTTTCCCCGACAAATAAAAATTCTGTTGTAATTGTAAACACCATGGACGATCTGTCGTTTTGGGTAAAATTTTATATTGTTAGTGACTTAAAGTTAGACACTAAAATCGCATAATATTGTAATAGCTCGTTAAAATACTTTAATCTAACCGCTCGCTAAACTATCGTAAATTTATTTAGGTGAATATAAGTGAATTTTAAACTAAAATAATATAAAAATAGATTTTTATTTTTTATTTTTTTATTTTTTTTTATAAAAAGCA
>JAYMTH010003301.1:0-11102 GCA_036897465.1 Pelargonium australe | reverse complement strand
GGGACAGTAGGGTTTTGATCAATTTGGTGATTGGACTTTGATTGTTAGGTTTTTCTTTTTCTATTGATTTAGATATTAGAATTCAATTTTGAGGTGTTCTTTTTCTGAATGATTCCTTTTTTTTTTTCTTTTTTTTTTTTTTCATAAACTCATCCTTCGTTTGACTAAATGAAATTCAAATTCACGATCTCTGAATGAGAATTGTGTATTTTCATAATCAGGTCTAATCCAATTTTAAAACATAGTTTTTGACCTTTTGTATGCATTTCAATGTACTCATATTGATGATTTTGGTGTTGACACATTTGGGTTTGGATATGGTTCAACAGATAGATCACTCAGTGGTGGAGAACTTTGGAGCAGAAGGGAGGAATGTGATCACAGCTAGGGTTTATCCAACAATGGCTACTTTTGGAAATGCACTATTGTATGCTTTCAACAATGGATCAACAATGGTGAATATCACAAGATTCAGTGCTTGGAGCATGAAAACAGCTCAAATCAGTTGATAACAAACAAACAAACAAACAAGGAAATCAAATGATAATGAGAGATTTGTAGAATGTTGATTTTTCCTCATTTTATTTTTGGGTGGTCCATGAAATTTCATTATAGCCAACTTGCTACCAAAGATTATTATTAGTCAATGGATCAAAGTTTCAATATTTGTAGTCTATGTGAGGTTGGTGTTTCCATGTGCACAAATTCAATGGCTCAAGCAATTGTATGTATTGCAATATATATTTTTTCCAAATTCATCAATTAATCAAACTATTAATCGAGATTTGAGAGTCACAAGATAGGTGTAAGGGTATACTTTTCAAATCGTTCAAATAGGAAATAGTTTTAAGGTCAGCCAAAAAGTCGACATAGACTAACAATCGATTGTTAGTTAGAGCAGACAATTTAAATTCCAATTCAAGTTGAAATATATCAACCCTAAGCTTGGATCGCAAGAGGTGCAGATCGTGCATGTTGCCCGACCTGATCTCCACATCTTTCATGGCAAACTCAACCCGACTAAAAATTATTGGATTTCAATTGGTCCAGGTCAAAATTGTCGGGTCTAATATTCGTGCCAACAAGAATAATATAGAGACAAAAAAAAAAAAAAAAAAAAAAAACATGACCACCTTTTTATATGTAAAATAAATAAGAAATGAGGTTCATATGACACCAACCCTTAAAAAGAGACTAAACCACCCATAGATAATGTGTTCTTGACCAAAAGAAACCAGCAAGACACCACAACCCAAAAACTAAAATCAAGACAAACTTTGACACATTACAATGTATTGTTGTATAATTTTACTGTTGCTTGCAGTCCGGAGGGCGCTCGCCTGTCTGACCTTCACCACCACGGGTCTTTCCACTTTTCTGCAGTTTGATGAACTCGACAAATTGTTAATATGAACTAAAACCACTTCACATATATGGAGACCACACAAACACGACTCGAAATAAGCATGTTTGGGTTCACTAGTTTTGTAATTGTGTCGTGTTCGTGTTTGAGTACTCAATGCATTTAATAATCGTGCCCTGTTTATGTTGAGACCCAAAAAGTAAAATCAGGTTGTGATGCGCCCGACATGCTTGCCTTGTCAAACACACACTTGGGAGTTATAACTCTAAATTAACTACAGAGAAAACCCTAGCTAGTTAACATAGTTATGCTAAATATATGATGTTTAATCGTGTTGGGGGGCAGTGTCATGCCAAAGTAAGTTGGTCTTGTCATGCAAAATGTGTTCGGTCGTGTTGTGTCAATCTGACCCAATTAGTTAAACATTGTCATGTTCGTGTAATGAGTTCATAAACGTGTCGTGTTCATGTTTAATATTTGAGTGCAGTTATTAAAATAGTTGTGCTTGTGTTGGCCCATATAGCACACAAACGAAATCGACACAGTAGAGGATAGAACAGCTTAATTGTGTCGATAAATGATAGAAATGAACATGTTAAAAATCCTCAAAACATTAGCAATTTCATTTAAATAAACACAGTATGTACCTTCTTGTTGCTCTTCCCTTCCTCTTCATCCTCTTCATCGTCCTCATCCTCTTCATCGTCCTCATCCTCATCCTCGTCATCTTCATCATCCTCATCATCATCTTCGTCATCAAGTTCGTACTCAACATCCTGACTAGCTTCTCCAGTAAACCATGACACTGCATGAGGAATAATTTTGTCCCGTATAGTTGACCTACAAAGCAAAGACAAGTAGAGGTGTATGTTATTGGGTCCGAACCAAAAATTTGGACGCAACTGGACCGGAACTGATCCAAATTCACTCCGCACCGAATTTTGGATGTAATTTTTTAAATTGAAATCGTTCCATTAAGTTAGGTAATTTTCAGTGTTCCAGACCGAATCAGGACCTGTCCGGTCTTTGGTCCAAGAAATTTGAGATTTTTCATTCCAGTTCGTGACCAGACTGACTGCCTCGATAATTATTATTCGACACATGAAACCGTGACTTACCCAACATCATAATCTTGTTCCATTACAGCTTGAAGCTCTTCAGCCTGTCGGTACAAAACAAGGGAATAAAAATAATCAGCTTATATATATAATATTTGTTTGATATCTTATGAAGCTGCACTTACAGCATCTTCATCTAACTCATCCTCATCTTCTGGGACCTCTGGAGGGCTGAAAAAGTTGAAGAAGCTTTCACAGGTTTCAGTTTTCGTGATAGGCTTTGTGTTCTTCGATCCCTTTTTCGGTTTCTTTTTCAGTACCTTCTGTGTCAAGCATTTCCCAGGAAACCATTCAATGCTCGTCCTACAAAAGTAAGCCAACATTAGATAATATGAAGAAAAAGAACAGTAAATTACAATTCAATATCAGATATCTATAAGATATGAAATTACCCAATGGCTTTCTCTAAGATTGGCTCCTCCTCATCGACCATCAGATAGGTTTTGGTCAGGACCGAGTTTTTGAAATACGGGTTAGGGTCGAAGAAAAACTCCAATTTGAAACCTTTGGGGTTGTCAATTTTACACCACTTGATATCTTTGAGATACTTGAGAGCCTCCTCATCTCGCTCGCTGATCTGCTCCAGGAAACAATAAGACATGAACTAAGCATTTATTGAACCAAAAAAAAGTGAACACAGCAGGTTATTTAATTTCCTTACCTCCTCAGCTACAATTTCATTGTTCTTCAACGCATTGAGCCAAAAGTCAGGCACTCCTTTCTCTGCATCATATATGAACCTCAACATCATAGAAAAGAATAGTGCACAAGTTACAAGTCAATCAAGCTCTAATCAGTACCTTCGGTAGCTTCACTTTCTTTGTCTGCGACAGCTTCATTAGTAACGCCTTCAACTTCAACCGCACCAGTTACAATTTCAGATCTCTGCGTGCACAATTAAAAAAAATACTTGAACCAACAAATAGTTTATGAAAATCTTTGAAATTAGAACACACATCATTAACTTGTGAACACATAAGATGGATTGGTTAGTGGACTCCAATATTCAGCAAACCTTTGCATAAAGAGGTTCATAAAGCTTCTGGTATCTGGCCTCCAAGGCCGCTTTTTCCTCAAAAAACTTCGCCTCCAGTTCATCATGCTTGCTCTGCAATTTTAATAGAAAATATCCAAGTGATCAGAATACGTCATTGTTTGCCCATCCCACAAAGGGAAATTAATCAACAGCGCTACAGCCTATCAAAACACAATGGCCACCGTGATGATGCGAAAATCACAAATTATACAGATAGAAGTCTAGATATAGATTGGGCTAGAGCTAGCAATTTGAACCTAAACACATGGGAACCAGAAATCTGACTACACATTTTTGCAGGTTTGGGTCACATAAAATAAACCTGAACAACTTTTTAGGGTGGACAAACCTGCAATCCGACTCACGGCCCAAAACGAACCCAAGCCCCTCATACGGATCGCGTTTGGTTTAGGCCTTCCCAACCCAACCCGAACTGCCATCTCTGGGCAGCCTAAGGAATGAAATATTTTTGCCAGGTCATTTTCCAATTTCATAGCTGAACATGAAGAGATAGACATTCTCGCGATCTTCCTTTGCAGAACGTTTATTTTGGGGTTAACCTCCCACTTACCAAACATTTTTTATCACTAAAATATTGATAACATTTCTGACCGCTAAAATATTGATAGGAGCAACTGTTGAGTTGTAAGGATTGATTCAGTGGTATGCATTAATTCACCATAAATTTCCCAAACATTTTTTATTTAATTCAAATAAAGCTCATCAGTTAGGCAATATTTTGATCTATAAAGATGCTTGATTAATAGTTCAGAGGAGGTGGTTTTATGTTGTTCGGGTTACCTGCCTATATGTATATATAATTAATTTTGTGCCGAGTTAAGGGGTTTCTATAAATGAAATTTCTAACAGCTCAATTAACCATATCAAAACTCATATTATGCGGCGCGTGACAAACAAACTACTAGACATATTAAGTTAAAATAGTAAAAATGAGAAAAACGACAAACCAAACATAGAAATCAAACCTGAATCTCTCTCAGAAAGTCGACGCGCTGCCTGACCTTAGGGGACAGAGACTCCAAAATATTATGCCCCGCCAAATCATTAAGCTTATCCTGAGAATATTCAACACCCCAAATCAAAATCATCAAGTAAAAAAACAAAAACCTAAATAAAAACTCGAATATCATTAATGCAAGAAATTTACCTTGAGAGCATTAACTAAACCCTGACGATCTTCCACGCTAAGAGCTACCAACAACAATGCAACACCATAGTCAGCACTACTTAGCTCCAAACACAACCAAATCAATAACCAGTAGTTTCAGCACTAGCTGATCCACGAACAAGCAAAAAATATCGACCATAACAGCTTCAAAGTCAAATTCCAAAAAAAACAAGCAAGCAATACAGTCTCACACTCTCACAATGAATCAGAGACAGATTTGGTTTTCTGCACTCCAAATCAAAACTAAAAAATCGAATTGCCCCTTGATCACATAATGAAAAATTGTCAGCACAAGATACCTCCAACATCACAACGAAATTCCACACACATAAAAACCAATAACCAGTAGTTTCAACTCTAGCTGATCTACTTACTGACATAAACACACACACCAAATAATCGAAATGCTTCTTAATCACATAACTATTAATACACAAACAGGTTGATACTTGATATCTGATTCCAGAAAATATTAAAAATCACTAGAAGAGCTCCAATTTTCAACCAAACAACGTCATAAGCATGCAAGCTTTACAGCCTCACACTCTCGCAGTGATTCAGAAACAGATAAAATCGAAATGCCTCTCAATCACATATCGAAAATTCATACACAAACAGCTTGACACTCGATATCTGACTCAGAAAACGGAAAATAAAAAAAATCACAGAAACAGCTTCAATTGTCAACCAAATAACGCCACAAACACGGCAACATCATATAAATGCATACGAAACCATGAACATATAAGAAAACAGCTAGAGAGCTGTGTAGGGCTTGAGCAAGTGACGATACCTGCGGCGGCGGCGGGAAGGTCGGAGTCGCGATCAGCCATCTCGGAGAGCTCTTCCTCGTGACTCTGGTGGTGGAAGGAGGTGTTTGGAAGGCGAGAAAAACCCTAGAAAGTGAGGGAAAATTAGAAGGAAAATTGAGGGAAAAGAGACTATAACCAGAGACTGTTGCTGACGTTAGCTTGACCACTTTTCAGAGTCTGTGCTCTTCCTCGTGTTCTAGTCTGGCTTTTATAGTGTAACGGCTTTGGCATTACTGACGCGCGGTTTTGGCGCGTGTTTTTCACGAACCAATGAGGTTTGAACATTCTGATTCTACTTTATAGTTTGGTAACTTTGGCTAAACCCACTGTTTTTTTTTATTATTTAAATCTACATTTGGTAAAGTATATGTCAATTTAAGATATTTTTAGAAAATTTGGAAATTAATCTGAACCGAATTTGAAAAACTATGAATCGAGTCGATCTTGTAATAACTTAATATGACTAGGTAAAACAATGTTTAGATTATCGTGTCGCTTGAAGTTCGGTCAGTTAAAATGATTATTCAATAAATACATTGGTCGAATGATTATTTTAAACTTTTAAATACATTTGGAACTTATATGTTGTGATCGATATTAAATAAATTACTATTTACTTGTAGTTTTTGTGTATTATAACTTTGATATCGTGCACGCGCAGTCTTTAGAGCGTGTAGCACACTGATTAATCAAATTTTATAATTTTAAACTGGGTAGGTGGTTTGGCCGGGTCCACTGTATTCTTATATACATTTGGTAAAATATATGATATTTGAAGATAAAAGTAGGAAATTCTAAAATTAATTTAGACTAATTTGATAATCTATGAATTGAGTCTATGTTTTAATGAAATATAAGTTGGTAGAACAAAATATAATTTATCACATTACATAAATCATGATTAATTAAAATGGTGATTCATTTAGAACTTCATCGAATTTATGATTTTAAGTTTTGAATTATTTTTTGTAAGCCGGGTTTTGCCGTTGATCTGAAATAAATTACTATACCGTTATAGTTTTAAATTATTTTGACATTGAGATCATAAAACGGGCAATTTTGAAGCGTGTAATACATTCGCTAACTAATAAGGTTTGATCATTTCAATTTTGTCGGTGATGTGGTTGGACCCACTATTTTTTAATCTGTATTCGGTAAAATTATCTTCTAATTTAGGAAATTATAGGAACTTTAGATTCAACGCATGTAACGAAGTATAGAACTTTCAAAACGACACGAGTACAAACTTTAAAGCACAAATGAGCAAAAATCAATAAGCTAAATGCAAATCATGAACATTTCAATAGCTTTGAAAGTTCAAATTCTACTGTATATTGCTCATTGCTTCATCTTCACCTTCAATGCTTCAATGACAGCTGAAAAATCCTGATCACTGAGGCCATGGGACTTTGCTACCTTGTACAACTCATTCGTCGCCGCTGCAATTGGAGTAGACTGCGAAACGGACTCCGCGAGCCCTAGGGCGAGCCTCATGTCCTGCCACCATAATCTCGTTGTTAGATTGAGAGCTAGCAAATAGGGCAACAGTCAATAATATCTAGCCCAGGATGGAAAAATTGGCCCGATAAACATGCGAGTGCTTTTTGGCCTGCCCATTTAGGCTCGAGCTCGAGCATCCTTGCCTGATTCTAACTGGCCCAGCAATACCGGACCCAATCTGACAAATTTTGTTTAGGCTTAAGACCGACTTGTTGGTCTATTTGCTAGCTCTAGTTAGATTGGACTAGAAATGATATATGTAATGGTTGAAGGTTTAGGAAAGGGTGGCAAACCTTTTGTTGATGCTTAAGAGGAAACGCGGTGGGATAGAGTGATTTGATCATCGACGGGCCTTTCATTGAGTACATTGGCGCACTTATGGCGCCTTGCGCGAGTACCTGCAAGAGTCGAGGAATGTAAAGACTTGAAAAGAGACTTTACTTGATGTTTTGAGAGACATAGTAGCTCTTCAAGGTTTATGTTTAGGAAAAACTATCAAAATAGTACCTGAACTATCAGATCGGACATTGACGTTAACATCTATTAAAAGTTGAAAATAATATTTAACAGATGTCATCGTAAAAGACCATTTTGGTCGGGTGTCAATAGTTTGGGGACCATTTTGGTTGTTTTTCCTCACGTTTATAGTGTATTTAGGTATACCTCAGGTCCTCGACTAAAAGTCCACTCAACTTGTCATATCCTTAAAAGTTAGGGAACATTTCACATTTCGGTAGCTTATTGTTATGTTTATCATGAATTTAGGCATACCTCAACTAGAACGTTCGGGTCCAACCCGACTTTCTCACTGAGAAGCAATCCTTCGGAAAATGATGCCATCATACTACAAATCACGTAACAAAACATTACCGTATTAGTCAGCACAGACACAAATTATACGAGCAAATGGCAAGGAAACTCGTGTATAATAACCTTCCCATGATCATGTTCACGACGAGTTTCATAGCAGCTCCATTACCAACATCTCCAAGGAAAAACCTTGACTAGATAAAGGACAATTATGCATACAGAAGAAAAATAAGAGATTGAATTAGCTGAAGCATAAGGATCCACATTTATCTACAGAAAATACCTTCCCCATAATGTCCAAGAATGGAGAAGCCGTTTCGTACAGAGATTTGTCGCCTGAAAGATTACAGATAAACTTCCATAACTGTGATGCCCATTTCGCAAAGTTACGTAACAAAAATGTTGAATAAGTACAAATTTATTACTCTTTTCTATTTGTTACATGCTATTTATAGTAGCTAGAGACAGAAACTTAACGTAGTTAATTATTACCTGCAGTGAGAAATATCAGCTGTCCATCTTCTGCTGGTTTTTTGGAGCCCGAAACTGGAGCCTATAGGAAAAGGCACTAGAGCTTAATGAAAATTCTCTCAAATGCAACAGTCATGTCCCCATAAACAACATGAATTACTTGTACTACTCTTGGAAATGATGAATTAGCAACATTTTACCTCCAAAAATGAAGCCCCGGTCGCTTTAATATGTCCACTAATCAGTTTAGAAGTGGCATCATCGACAGTCGAAACATCCACATACCTGCCAGCACAAGCATAATGCACGTCTTGAGAAAACCAACTGATATAACATTGTATGTATGTTCAAATGCCTACGGGTTACGAGTAAAGACCCATTTAATAACTGTGAAGAGATAGGTGATGCCAAGCGAACGGGAAGGTTATTCACAAAGGTATTAGCACCAAGTGATAAGAACCAAATAGTACCCTTTTCCTTCACTCATACCATTTGCTGCTCCATGCTCTCCACAAGCAACACTCACCTATTATAATAAAGCAATAAGAAGTTGCTACAAATGAGGATGAGGCGCAACCAAAAACAAATAGATAAGCAAAGGGAACGCACTGCACTTTCGGGATCCGCAAGCATAGCAAACGTGACATCACAGGATGCAGCCACTTCCTCGGGAGTGGGTTTATACCTACAAAAAGAATAACCATTCCATGTAAATAGAATATAAGTTCATAAGGCATCAAAAGAAAGGGTAACACAGCATGCAACAGAATGATAGTAAAGAAACACTCACGGCCTCACATGGCGACAAAATGAATAACTAATATCATTAGCTTAGAATTCGTTTAGGATCCATTCAGAACCCTTATGGACACAAAACACATATATGGTAAGAACACATGTATTATATTAACTTGCCAGCAAGAGCATCAAGAACTTACTTTGCACCTAAGCTGATGAGAGGTTCACATTTGCTCTTTGTTCGATTCCAGACAGTCACATCGCATCTACAAAATGACCACTCATAGGATTAAACTCAACAACACCACGGCCGAACAACTCGATTAAAATATTTTGAAAATCTACCTCCGAAAGAAATTAAACTATGACCTACTAATTTATAAAGTAGAAGAAGCACGAAGTAAAACAATGCCGATATTTCTCTTTTTGCTGATTAAGCATAGAGTTCAATCCATACCCGGCTTTTATCAGATTCTGCGCCATTGGAGAACCCATAATTCCAAGACCCAAAAAGCCAATCCGTTCTGGCAAACCATCTACTGCAAATTCAAAAATAAGACGCAGCTAAGTGAAGTATGCTAGATGCGTAGATCAAATCAAAAGTTAGTTTTAAGTCACCTAAGATACACATATGCAGTTCTGCACCACATTTCTTTTGTCTAATTTCCACAACACAAACTTATTACCTGTTTATTTTAACAGCACAATCAACCCCAAATATAGGGGTGGCAATTTGTGTTCATGGGTCGTGTTGACTGTTGAGAGTTAAATATTCTCTTAAATAAGTCAACTCCAACCCTCTTAAATGGGTGACCCAATCACACAAAACACTATTCAACACGTATAAATAATTGGGTTCAACTAACACAAACCCCACGCATTTGTAATAATACATTTAAGTTTGACCATTATAATTTTACATAGGTCATTATTGACATGACATATTCATAAATTACCATTTTTTTACTTGAATAGATCAAAAAATGAGTTATAGAAACACAGTTAACTACACGGGTTGAACTAGTCGACACAAACACAATTACGATGAACCCAAACCCGCTTAAATTCGACTCACAGCCCAAATTGCCAGTAACGCATTGTCCAAAATAATGAATTCAAATACAATCAAAATAGGAATTAAACAAACAAACAAACAAACAAAAACAATGAATCAATGAAGAAAAACAAAGAATTGTATCCAATTATGAGTTATAGAGAGAAATGAAGAGATGGGTTTTGCTGAAGCAACTACCTTTAGCTGAAGCTTGACAAGAGAAGGACCTGAAAGCAACAATGGAAAACGAAGAAGAAGAAGAAGAAGTGGGTCTTGCTCTGTAGTGAGTGGGGATTTGAGGGCAAAAGCTTGAGCACATTGCCATGGCTGCTGAGGATAAGCGATAGCAACAAAAATTGGTCCTCACAGCCAAATTCATGCCCTTATTTCACTTCCGATTTCGTCAGTTGGTGCTTAACGGTTGTGGCAGAGCTCGCATTTCGAGAGAGCTCTGTAATTTTTTTGTCTGGGTTGGATAAACCGAGAGATATGGGGGTGTTTGGTCACGATGTTTGGACTGTCCGCATAATCCAATACCTGGTTTAGTGGAAGATATTCCTTGTTTGGATTGTCTATTTCAACTTTCACGTAATAAAGGATTCGAGTTTCAGGTTAAGCTCGTATCAGAAATAGACTACTAGTTTTGATATGAGTTTTTTTGTTTTGTTTTGGGATTGTTTGTTTCATGTAGATCTAAAAAGTCGGATCTTGGCTGGAGCTGTGGTTAGAAATACCCAACACAATCTTGGCTCGAGCTTCGGGGTCTAGATTGAGTTTTGAGTCGGGTTTTTTTGTGGATAGGGTTGAAACGGTCCCATAAGGAGAGGAACGACAAAATACTCCAACTATTAAAGAATTTAACATAATCGTTACTCGCACCATGCAAACTTAAACATGTGATCGAACAAAAATGTATAAATAAAACAATTGTAGTAGACATAAATCCAAACCTTGTTCATTTTCAATTACATATAATGTTCCAAAAAAAGGAGGGGAATATATATATTTATA
>JAYMTH010003300.1:0-11104 GCA_036897465.1 Pelargonium australe | reverse complement strand
TGACCCAACAAAAAGAGATAAAATAAAATAAAATAAAAAACAGCTTTTTGGGCTCCTAAGATTCCATTACCACCTAATCAGTGAATGATTCATGAAACCCACAGGACAACGACGAAGACGAGGACTACAACAGTACACGACCCTTCCACAATTTGATTTTAATCCACAGAGAAAATATAGCAGATTCAAGACAAAAAGAAGAAGAAAAATCAGTGATACAAGACAAGTGAGAGACATGAGGAGCATAAATCTAAGGTTGTGAGAGACAGAGAAGAGACGAGGTAGGCTCCACTCACGTGTCCTCTTCTTCCTTATTTTTCTCATTCCTAATTTTAGCTGCCCCATTTCCCACCTTCATTCTCTGCTTTGCTAATTTTGAACTTTTTCTCTTCTTTTTTTCTTTTTTTTCTTTGGTTTTGACTTTCTTTGCCCTCATTTATTTTCATTTCCATATCCATTCTTCAATTCCCTTTCTGGGATTATCAGGGTATGTTTGTTTTCCTGATTGCTTTTAATGAACTGGGTTCTCATTAATTTCTGTATATGTGTGCTTTAATTGACTTGCTTTGCTTGCTTACTCTCTTGATTCTGAAGATTTAATCTGTTGAGCTTCAATGGATGTAATCCATGTCCAAGTCATAATTCTTTTTTCTGGGTTGTGAAGTTTTGATTGGTGAAGCTTTTTCTGTTGAGATATGCTTTCAATTTATATGGTCAGTTTGCTAGTAATTGATGATAGTTGGTTTCTGCTTAATTGATATGTCTATGTCTTTTCAAAATTTCTTCCTTCTGGTTGCTTTTTGTTTCTTTTAAGGATTTATGTCAATGAGAATACAGGCTTGGAAATTTTGGATGTCTAAACTGAGTTTTGATTCTAGCTTGATTTTGTTATGGTTCACAACATGTTTAAGAAGCAAATAATATGGTTTTAGTAAATATAGAGTCACCCATTACACAACAGTTGGTTATTGGTCAAGTTGATTTCTGTTTGATCAAATTTGGAAGAGGGATTAATGTATATGGTAACTTCCAATGTGTTGAGGTTAGTAATGGGTCATAATTCAGGTGAATTTATACATTTTATGCTTTGGATACCAATAAAGCTCAGGGCATTTCTTCATAGATGATCAAAAGGATTAGTGAAACTTCTTATATGTATGTTAACTTGCGTAGAGCCATAGTATGTGAAGGATGCAATAAGAAAATAGAATCCGTCTCATTGATTTGGGAGCAGCTACTTCTCTCAGAATGGGTTTTGGTTTCCATCATCTCTCTAATTTATGTCAAATGCTTTGCGCCTTATTTGCAAATTGCAATCCTTTTTGGTGGGACTAAAATTGTTACATGTTTTGCCTTCAGTATCTAGTTCTTTTGTTTGTTTATTTGAATTCATGTAGTTAATTTTGAAGAAGTTCTGGTCATAAATCCTTTCGTTGTCTGTATTAGTTAAGACATAATTAGATAGTGTTCTTCATGTGATAATTTCAGTTAGTTTTATGCTTATACAATTTCTTTGCAGTTGAATTCCAGATACCTTTGTGGCAGTCCTTACCACTTTTGTTAGAATGGAGGACATGAAAACTGCTGACGCGATCCCTCCTTCAGAATCCAGTTTGTCCTCCCAAGATGAAGATCAAGCCAACGGTAAAGTTCCAACAAACTCGGTTACTAATGGAAACGTGGAAATTGACAATCAGTCACCTAAGGTGGAAAATCATCAAGTAGAAAGTGATCAGCGTTCTACTGATCATGGCCCAGTTCCCGAACGTACAACAAGTGAAACAGGAACAGACTCGCAGGATACAGTGATGACAAACTCTGATAATAGAGCCACACAAAGTAGCTCTACCGAGCAGCAGGATACATTGATGGCAGATTCCGATACTAGAGCCATACAAGGTAGCTCCATCGAACATGAAGATGCCGGAGCCGTTCAAGTTACCCCTGGTGTACAGCTATCTCAAGATGACCCTTCTAATGGTACAACTCATAAACCTGTTGATGACAAGAATGTGCCTTCTACTGACTCTCCTAGGAAGAGTGACACTAAAATAGAGCCATCGAATGATCTTGAACTGCCCCATACAAGGGTTGCCAAAGTTGCTGTGCAGTCGTCAGACCCGGCCAGTCCTTCAAGGGATGACTCAAGTAGAGGATTCATTGATACTAGAGCGCCTATTGAATCTGTCAAACAAGCTGTTTCCAAGTTTGGAGGAATTGCTGATTGGAAAGCTCATAAAGTCAAAACTGTGGAGGTATATAGTTACTGTTACAATTATTATTATCATCAGTTGTGCTGTAGCTATTTTTGATTATATTGACACTTCTAAAGGAACTTCTGGTTTATGTTCTGTAATTGCTTTTGATAAGAGGAAGGCCTATTTTGCTTTTATTTCTCCGGTTCATTGATGCAAAGGGATAAATCAAAAGTATCTCTAGTAGCATGCTTTGATATGATATGTTTTGGAAAAATTAGTATGCATTATGGCCTCTTTTTTTCATAATGTGCTTCCTCTTGGTCATTGTTCTTTTCTTAACCCTTTTGCCAAGCAGAAATTGCATATATATTGTACTAAAGTAACATAAAATTTTCTTTTATGTTTGTCTAGAGGCGCAGACATGTAGAACTTGAACTCGAGAAAGTACAGCAAGAGATTCCCGAGTGCAGAAAACGATCAGAGGAAGCCGAAGACTCAAAATCGCGGGTACTAAAGGAGCTGGACAGCAGCAAGAGACTGATAGAAGAACTGAAGCTGAACCTGGAGAGGGCCCAAACAGAAGAGCACCAGGCAAAGCAAGACTCTGAGCTAGCCAAGCTCAGGGTGGAAGAGATGGAGCAAGGGATCGCGGACGAGTCCAGTGTTGCTGCCAAGATACAGCTTGAGGTTGCCAAAGCCAGGCATACAGCTGCAGTTTCAGAGCTCAAAGCTGTTAAGGATGAGTTGGAAGTATTGCGTAAAGAATATGCTTCTTTGCTGGTTGATAGAGAAGAAGCTATAAAGAAAGCTGAGGAGGCCGCTTCTGCCGCCAAGGAAGTTGAGAAGACAGTTGAGGATCTGACTATTGAGCTGATTGCCACCAAAGAGCAGCTAGAGTCTGCACAAGCTGCTCATCTAGAAGCTGAAGAACAAAGAATAGGAGCAGCTATGGCCAGAGATCAGGATTCTCATTATTGGGAGAAGGAATTGAAGCAGGCAGAAGAGGAGCTTCAGAAACTTCATCAGCAAATCTCGTCAGCGAAGGATCTCAAATTGAAACTGGACACAGCTTCAGGCTTGCTAGTAGATTTGAAGGCTGAATTGGCTGCTTATATGGAATCACAACAAGGTGAAATCGAAGCCGAAGCATTGCAGAGTCATGCTGACATACAAGCAGCAGTTGCTTCTGCGAAGAAGGAGCTTGAGGAAGTGAAGCTTAATATAGAAAAAGCAACTGCCGAAGTAAACAGTTTAAAGGTGGCTTCTTCAACTTTAGAAACTGAGCTTGAGAGAGAGAAGTTGGCGCTTAGCACAGTTAGGCAGAGAGAAGGAATGGCATCGGTTGCAGTTTCGTCTCTTGAAGCTGAACTCGAGAGGACTAGGTCAGAAATAGCTGCCATTCAGCTGAGGGAGAAAGAAATCAGAGAGAAGATGGTGGACCTGCCTAAGCAATTACAGCAAGCTGCACAAGAGGCTGATCGGGCCAAGTCACTAGCTGAAAATGCTCGTGAAGAGCTACGGATAGCAAATGAAGAGATGGAGCAAGCAAAGGCTGGAGCAAGCACCACGGAGAGCAGACTGGTAGCGACTCAAAAGGAGATAGAGGCGGCCAGGGCCTCAGAAAAGCTGGCATTAGCAGCAGTTAAAGCATTGCAAGAGAGTGAATCAGCTAGAATCACCAACAATGATGTGGATACACCCTCCGGTGTTACCCTTTCTTTGGAGGAGTACTATGAGCTGAGCAAGCGAGCCCATGAGGCGGAGGAGCAGGCCAACTTGAGGGTGGCATCTGCCATTTCTCAAATAGAGGTGGCCAAGGAATCCGAGTTGAGAACCATGGAAAAGTTGGAAGAAGTGAGCAAGGAGTTGGCCTCGAGAAAGGAGGCACTCAGGGTTGCAACAGAAAAGGCCGAGTTGGCAAAGGAGAGGAAGTTGGGTGTGGAGCAGGAGTTGAGAAAGTGGAGGTCCGAACACGAGCAAAAGCGAAAGGCTAATGAATCTGCTCAAGGAGCAGCAGTTAATTCAACGACTAGCCCGAGACAGAGTACAGATGAATACAAGGAATCAAATAACGAGTTTGCTCAAACAGGAAGTCCGAAAGGACACGAGGATCCAAGTAACACCGGAACTGATTCATCCCCAGAAGTCAAGACTGGAAAGAAGAAGAAGAGGTCATTTTTCCCGCGGTTTTTCATGTTTCTGGGCAGAAAAAAGACTCATGGAAACAAGACAGGGTAAAGCTTCTTCGAGACAGCGTGTTCTTTTGTTTTCCGCTGGCCTTATACTGCATTTGTTGTACATGTATGATAAATTTGATTCGATTATAACGATGCTCGCTGGACGATAAGGTTTATTATTGGTTAATTGGTTGAGGGCAGGGTAATAAAAAAAGGCTTGTGCAATGCATAGGTCAACAACTCTTGTACAAGTTGTGTGAGATTTTGGGCTAGAGGCACATATTTGGCTTCTCTGTGAGGCAGTGTTGAATGAAACTGTATTCTTTTTTTCATAAATGAAACTGTAAGTTATTAATTTCCTTGGTTTGCTTGTGCTCTAAGAGCATTTGGATGAACAAAATGGAGATAAATTAGACCAAAAAGCTCAACAATGTAACAAATGTAATGTAATTTACATTTCAAGATTTCATCATGTTATAAATGTAGTTGTATTTGTTGATACATAACAGATAATCAAGAAGTGGAATCAGCAAGTGTTTGGATAATAGTTTTGTGCCAAGGATTTGAGAGGTGCTCCACAAGGTTATCAATTGGTCCAGCATGAGTCACAGAAGCTTGCACAAAGAAGCCTAGCATAGCTACCATTGCAAGCCTTCCTGCAAATTGCAAATGGGAAATTCAAGATTCAGAACACCCAACAAAAAGCACTTGATAAACATATGATAAGACCACAAAGAAACCAGACCATTCTTGATCTCCTTGAGCTTCAAGGCATGAGCTTTTTTAACATCCTTAGCCAGCCCAAGAGGATTGAGTATGGGACCACCAGGATAGCTGTCAAATGCATCATCATAGCCCATACAAATTGTCATTTTTAGTGAAAGAGAAAATAAAGGTAAAAGACCCGATTTGGTCATGACTCATGAACTTCAGTGTTTTGATCCAATTTGGTCCTGAACTTTTGATATAAGCTTTAAGGGCAATGACCATATCGGGTCATAAAAAGTTCAGGGATCCAATTAAGGCGAAACACAAAAGTTCAGAAACTATTTTTGGTTTAAAAAAGTTTAGGGACTAAATTGGGTCAAAACACCAAAGTTCAGGAACCAAATCGGGTCTTTTACCAACAAAAAAAAAAAGCTCAAGAATTCACATTTACAGGAAGCCATGTCTCTGAATTGACATATTAGTTGCTTACATAGGTTTCTGAGGTCCATAATAATAAGAATTAACTACAAAAGATGCAACTTTTTACCAAGTAATGAAAATGACTTACCCGGGTTCTAGACCTTGAAAAGA
Source organism: Pelargonium australe (assembly GCA_036897465.1). Lineage (NCBI taxonomy): Eukaryota > Viridiplantae > Streptophyta > Magnoliopsida > Geraniales > Geraniaceae > Pelargonium > Pelargonium australe. The sequence continues at coordinate 5,430 of JAYMTH010003300.1, read as the reverse complement.
AGCCTCCATTCCGAAGAAGGTTCCATCTTGAGCTTGAGATCCTGGACTAACATAATCCATATACCTTTTGGTTTCAACAAATCTGTGCACATAACCAATAGTAGATAAGGTTACCGCGTAACGTTATGCATATCCAAACATCTATAAGCCAGACAACTTTGGAAGTAGAAAAAATATACCCCATCAAGAGCATTTGGACAATGAACAGAGTTCTTGTGCTGGCAAATCCGTATTTCACTGCTCCGGCTTCGTACCAAACTGGTAAATTGCTTATTCCTGTTACTCGGAGCAACTGGAAACCAAAATCGTGTTTGTGATGATGAGAAACAGATATGGGGACATCATGATTAATAAAATTAGAATGCAGTGTCATCAAAAGCAGTCGCATGTTTTTTTTTTTTTTTTATGTCAAATTAATAATCAATTTCATGCTACTTGCACAGATGAATTGGAATAATTTAGTTCAACATGAATGTAAAGATGGTTAAGCTATCAGTTACTTGAAATTATTCTAACAGTTCAATAGATAGATGAATATCTACAATGTGGAGAGCTCAACAGTCTAACTATGTCCACGTATTTACAAATAGAAACAACAAAAGAGATAAGAAAACAGAACTCCCAAGTCATTCACTGCACGTTATTTGTTGTGTCAAAGAAACTAGCAATGTTCATAATTCACTTACATCTGTCAAAAGAATTCCTGCGACACCAGCCATGGCAAAGCGACAATGCACCAGCTCTGCCTGCACATACCACTTTAAGGTCTCCGGATCCTCTCCCAATCCAAGTGGGTCGAACCCATAATCTCCGACCAAACTGTCAAAAAAGAAATTTAAAATAACTTTAACTGAATAAGAGAAGCAAATTATACACTGACAATATAAGCTAAATAGGAACAGCAATTCGGAGGGACTCACGTTCCATTGAGATAGGGCGGGGGGTCAAGCCCAGGAAGCCAAGTGGGACGCTCTTGGGCTCTAACCACTGTCCGGGAATAACGCATAGAAGCAGCTCCTGGTTTAGCTGGCAAACCAAATGAGGATCTGTGGACATGCTTGCCATTGCCAAGGTAAGAAAATGCAGAAGAAGAGAATGGCTGAGCAAGGAAGACCCTTCCCACTGTAACTGCCATTTTTCCTTTCCCTGTTTGGTCTGTCTTCTGTGTATCAAGTCATCTGCACCACAAAAGGGAATAAGGTCCACAACTTATAAGAATGTAACTACCATCACTCAATGATAACATGGGACCACTTACACAATTCTTTGCAGCCCATGGAGGTAAGAACTGATTTGCTCTTTTATTTTTTTTGTCCGTTCTTCTAATGTTGATTAACAGTTGACAGGACATGTTAACAACAGATAAGGTCAAAACCAATGAGTACCCTTTCAATTTGTCAGCACAAGCAGCAATATCAGAAGCTTCATTGAGATTTCAGTACAAAGAAATGTATAGCAATGAGTAACCAAACCAGATCCAAAACTCGAACAAGAATGCAGTTAAAACCAATTCTTCCCCAGAATTGAATCCAGATACAAAGTAGTTAACAACAATCTAAAATACAAACACTTGAGAAGTTTTAAACAAAGCATTTGAATCTTCACAAATGAAGCAAAGTCAACAAGTGAAAATAGTTGACACAGCATTGCTTGCAATCACTCAAATGATGGTGAGTAAGCGCGCATGTGAACATGAGTGAGCAAGTCAATTAAGCTGGAAGGCATGATCATCGCCTGCTAGATATGCTGAAGGAGCTGACTTTCAAGGGGGTTGCAATCACCAGGGGAGCCTCCGGAGAATCAGTCACTGCAAATTTGTCGTGCATGAAACGACTGTCAACGATGGAATCATCTTTCAGAACTATCTTGTAGCAGTAGCAGCTCTTCAGGCCCTCTTGATTGTGGTAACATTCATGGGAGCCATTCTTCACTTGTTGGAAGTTCCAAATAACACTAAACTTCCCCACAGTTGCAACGAGATGCCGCTCCTGCCTCCCATTCTCCGTGACCTAAGAAATTAGGTAAAACAGAACAGTTGAAACTCAGAACAGTAAACAGCAAAATGCACCAAGACAAGAAGAGTATATAGACAATTGTTTTACCCTGGGCACAATGGGCATAGATGTCCGATTGGTAAGATTACTCAATTTTTGCGAAATTTGAACTTATAAACTAATAATCTTCAGTAAACAGCCTTACAAATGATAGGAGACAATAAGAGGTAAGTGATATAAACAAATATCCAAATCATTGGTACACTTTACTGCCAAGAGTAGTCTTGGTCTTAGATAATGACAGGTGCTTTTCTTTTATTCTTCTGGTTTCAAAATGACTAAGCTTTCAATGTAGGCTTCAGATATAAAATTACATTTTAAAGTGAGTATTTTTACATGAAGTTTATATTGATGACAAGAAAAAAGAGAAAAGTAGAATGCAGATGATAAGCAAGAAAAAGAAATGCTAGTATGGAAAATGAAAATTGAATGTACACACAAGTATGAAATAAGAGAATCAAATAAATTAGGCGAACGCCAAAGCTACCTGATACCTCACCATATTTGATCAAGTTCATTTTAAACACATACTTTTCAGGTCAGTAAGTTTAACTAGTAAAATGCTTACCAAGGAATCCTGTAGCTACCGTTGGAAAACAAAATGGTTCAATTAATTGTAGATTTCTAGCATTTCTGTTATGATGATATCGTCAAGTAGTTGATACTTCACAAATGTGCTACAAATTTTGTATATATTTGGCATTTTGGCTGGTAATAGCAAGAAGTAAGGCAAGATGGCATTAAACATTATTTCTCAGGTAGGCAATCATGTCAGAAATATTATATCACACCGCTTAAAGCAGAGATACAGAGTATAGACCAACACCCAGAAAATGAGTGTGACAGCAATTCCTTCACTAAAAAGTGCTGCAAGAGGAATGCTTCAATTTCCAAACATCAATCCTAACACTTATTGTTCATATATCCTCGAATAAATGAATTGAACAATGAGCTAAAAAGAATGATATAGGACACTTTAATCTGAAACTATTTTTACTTCTACTCAGAATATTTTCAGTATCATAAAGATTTAGGTGTAACACCAACTAATTGAAACCTATTATATGCTCACTATGAACGCAACTATAGCCATCTAGAGCTTTCCAAAAATCATACATCCATGTAAATCCCATTGATTGTAATAAAATATAAAGACGGGTCAACACCCGCAGACAGGGAATTTATTTAACTGAACATTGAAGATCGAAAATTATACCAACATAAATTAAAATCCCAGCAATGTCACAGAGGAAAAAGAAAAACATTCTAGGAGTGAGTAGTCAAAAGTACGGAAATTAAATAAATAAATAAAATCTAAGCATGGATGGAGTCAGTCAAGTCAAATTATACAGCGAACAATCTAACAATAGCATGTCTCACCACGAACTCTAATTAAATAATACCAACTTAATTTCAGAAATATGTGAACAGGTGGGAAATACAAAACATCATATATGTTACGATAAAAGCAAGCATCTAAAAATTGAAATGAAATACATAATGCCCAATGTTAGAAAGTGATTATACTTACCCAAGAAAACTGAGCATTACGGAACTTATTATTCTTTCCTGCTAAATGTGAATCCAGAGGAGTCAGCTTTAGCAACCTTGGAGCTGAAATCTTGTTCCCCATACGACCATTGAAGCCCGTCTTTGTTGTACCATTCTTGTCCGTGAAAAGAGAACATATGAGGATCAAATATGTATCAGTGGTGCCCAGGATCCACTTCCCATCAAAGGTAACATCCACATGAGTGATAGGCGAACCAAGACCTGGAAAAGCCGTTTTCGCCATCCTCATAGAATTGATGGAATACAACCTGATCTTCCCGTCCAGAGAACCAACAACAATTGAACCATCACCTGTGGTTGCAAAGCACTGAAAATTGGTTCCTCTGGAGAACTGATGCCCTTGAGTCCAGTTTAACACAGGTGTGCTAGAATCAGCAAGATCCTGAACCATACCATTTCGGTCGCGCATATCCCACCTGCACAACCTATTGTCATCCAATCCTAAAAATGTGGATCCCGAAGGATCCAACTGAGCCCCCTTGCTATCATTTGTAATATCCCTCATCGAAATATCAGCACCATCCTTCCCAAACTTCCACTCAGAGACAATCCTCCCAGTCTCAATGTCTAGCTGATGTAGCCCCTTGGAATGGGGCTTCCCCTCATTCATTGGACTCATAAGCAGCATATTGGTCTCAGCCCTCATGAGCAGAGCCTTCTTCGGCGTGGAGTGCACAAAAGTAGTATCAAAGTTCACATAAGTCCCCTTTCCATGTATTCCATGGCTGAAATTCTTAACCACCTGAATACCCGAATCACCGACCAAAAAGCTGTTGTCCAAAGCACCCAATGCCAAGCTCTGTATCCCACCATTGGATGCCTCCTCAAACTCCTCCCTCAAGTCCTGATTGTCTCTCATGGGCGTGGCGGGATCGGGGCTCTTCCCCAGACTATCCTCTGCATCTTCCCAAACTGAGTCATCAGCCACTTCAGGCTTCATCCACCCAATAAAATCTTTTCCATAAACCTTCAACCTGTTCTCCTCTGTGGCCTCGTACCCATAAGTGTTCTCGAACAAGCAATCCTGGTACATTGTCACAAAAACCTTGTAGTCCTCATCGCTAAAGAACTTCATGGCCCAAACCCCCTGGGCAACAAAATCCACACGCCGCTGATCCGCAAAGGTCTTGACTTGCATCTCGGTCGAGACCGTGACTCTGATTTTCGAACCAACCTTCACGACCCACCAAAGGTCCACGTCGCCCTCCTCGTCTTCCTCGTCGTCGTAGTCGGCGTCGTCGGTTTCCATTCGGGAAGATTTGAGAAAAACGTAAGAAGTGAGCTTTTCAGAGACGACCCACTTGGCTTTGGGGGTGTTTCCGCCGATGTGGAGGTACAGCTTGACGGCGTTCTTGAGAGTCGGCGCCGGAGCAGGGTTAGGAGTCAGAGTCGACGATGGGTACTTAAGCTTAAGGGCTTTGAGCTTGGCTTCTACTTCGTCCACAGAAGATGGCGTCTTGGGTGTGCGTTCAGACGATCGATCGCCGCCTCTGGCGTCCTCGTAGTTTTCATCCTCGTCCTCTTCTTCTTCTTCCTGGGACTGTTCGTCTTCGTATTCTTCGTCGGAGTCGGAGGGAATTGGATCTTCGCGGCTGTGTGAGGCACCCATTTCTGGAGGATTTGTGTGGGAGAGAGTGCGAGCGATGGAGAAGGGGAGAGTTGGAATTGCAGAGACAGGAAATGGGGATCCGAAGAGCGCGAAAGTTCAAATTTTGAAATTGGATCGTTGTGGTAGCAGTGAGTATTGACTTTCTTAGGGTTTCGCCAAAGAAGACGAGTTGGACCGGTTACCTACTGTTCCTTA
>JAYMTH010003299.1:0-11106 GCA_036897465.1 Pelargonium australe | reverse complement strand
TATTAACTTTTATATTATAAAAATATTTTGATAAATTAAATGTTTAAAATTTTAATTTATTTCATAAATTTTGAAAGTGCGCCTCACTTCAAAAAAGTGTGTGCTTAACAGTGTGCCTCCAGCCTCGCCTTTAAAAGGACCCGAGCACCTCAAGTGTGCCTCGCGCCTTTTAAAAGGCGGCTTACAACTCAAACATAACAAACACAAACATTATTGGGCCCAGCACAAACCAATATAAAAAGGGTACAAAGAGAGAATAAGACAAGAACTAAGACTCCCTAAAAATAGAGAAGATTAGTAAAAGACCTTGAGACTAAGTTAAGCATCAGAGGGGCTACAGTCAGGAGAAAGCTAGGCTAAATATTATATTCTCAATTGTCATGCTAGTCATTAGACCCATATAATTCTTTAAACATACAAATTTAAAGTGATTTTAGAGTTATCTTAAAGATTTTTTTTCTGTAAAAACAACTTGTTGTTTTTTTTAGGTATTAATATAATTACATCACTAACAAACATGGAAGAAGAATTATAATTTTTTGTTAAAAGATCACAATCATTGATAACATGGTAGAATTAGCTGTTGCTAACTACAAAAACTGGGTGGTCCTGTGTTTTCAGATTAAGAAACAAGTATATATTTGTAATTATATACTAAAGAACAAACTAAAAGTGTTTTTGCAGAATCAAAATAGAAGTAGAGAAAGAACACGGTACTAGAGCAGAAATATATGAAGTACCTGGAATTGGGTTAAACAGAAAAGGTGTGAGATTGGGAAGAACCTCTAATTGTTGAATAGGGTTAGGGAGATCCATGCATTTATATACATAAAGAAGAAACAGTATATTCACAAGACAACCCAAAAATCCCAATTCTAGGTGGGTGTAATATATAGGGTTTCAAAAGTGAAAACTAGAAATAGGAAACCTAGGATGATTAGGAAATAACAAAAGAAGAGCAAATTAAGTACAAAACATACTCTAATTTGAGTCATTATAGTTATAGGAAACAAAAACAAAAAAAGGGAAGGAACCTGGTGGTGATTTAAGTTTGCGTTTGGCCTCTGAAAACAGGAAAGTCCCGCCGCAATGGTTGGAGTTTGTAATATCCGCAAGCGGGAGGTCGATTTCCTTTCCCATTTTGGGCTTGGGCTGCATTAATTTCAAAGCCCAAACTTTACCTAAACAACAAACATAAGCATAAATTTTTTGAAATTCTTACGAGAAGAGCCGATCTTTACTAAACACACTTATGAGCTTTACCTACGACAAAGCTCCGAATGGAAATAAATAAATAAATAATTGGAATCGACCCTTCTTTATCAAGATGCAGCTAACTCTATAGAGAAGTCAAAGAAGCAATTGTTGAATGTAAATAATTTAGAGAGTTACCAACCGAGAGAGTTGCAGTGGTTGTTGCTTGGTGGTTATGGAGGTAGTGGCAGCGAGCGAGCCGCTGTGTTGTGTTGTGTTGTGTGTTATCTTCTGGCTGTAGAAAGTGGTGGGTCCCAACCCTTTATAGAAGAGGAGGCGGTTATTTTTAATTTTGAATTTTGGAGGGAGTGGAACACAAAGGGCGAGTGGTGTTGCAGTTACCGTTAGAGTAGTAGGTTATTGGAATTGTGGGTGTGGATGTGGATGTGGAAAAATGCTAAATGTCCCAAATATTGTACAAAATTTTTCGTACAAAAGTGACGTGACAGTTTATGTGACACGTACATTTTTCGTTTTTTCGTGCTTAAAATTAAATTTCGACAAATAATTACCCGGCATATATGATACCACTACCCTCCCATGAATTTTTGGCGCGGAGCGCCCGGTATATGAAATTTACTGTACATGTGGCGTGTTATGATTAGGCCAAGTCATTGATGAGATAGTTGATGTGTCATATTCTATTGGCTGACACATCATTTTGTACACATAATTTTGTACAACTTTTGGGACATATAGCATTGCTCGTGGATGTGGGTCTAGGTGTGGTAAAAATGTTAAATGTCTCAAATATTGTACAAAATTTTATGTACAAATTGACGTAACAGTTTATGTGTCACGTATATTTTTCATCTTTTTGTGTTTAAAATTAAGTTTCGATAAATAATAACCCGACATGTATGATACCACCACTCTCTCATGAATTTTTGGCCAAATGGTTATACATTGGGTTATACATAAATTTTATGTACAAATTAATTTTCATCTTTTTGGGCTTTCACTCCAATGGTTATACATTGACCCAATTGATTAGTGTTTGGGTTTGAAAACGAATTGGGCTTCAAGGATGGAGTCAAATAAATGGCAAAACCTAACAACAACAAAAAAGTAAATAAGAAATCAAATTAATAATCAGTAATGCAGAAATTATTCAATAATTTTTTATTTTATTTTTCAAATTGGTTATTCTATAAATGCACATGATGATTAGAGTTGAAAAATCCATGTTTCATATTTGGTTTCGAATTTTACATACGTAAAATTGTGTATATTTGATTGGTTTTAAAATTAATCGGATTTACTTTAGAATCTACCCAAACTCGTAAAAATGTAATCAAGTTTCAAATGCTCGTGAATTTGAGTTCAAATTATCAACTCTAACAATGATTAATATGTAAATTATAAAGCATATAATATTAATTGAACCATATTTTGTATGTTTAGAATTACTCTTTTTTTTTTTTTTTAACAAACACTCTATTAAGTCAAATTAGAAAAAACAAGAGACTGAATCACATTCGGTGATTCGAGACTTTCCCCGTATCAAACGAACGATATTTTGACTCAAAATTAAGAAGTTGAGCTAACTCATGGGCTACCTAATTCACAGAACAATACACAAAGGAAAAAAACGACACTATAAAAGAATTCATAAGTGTCAAACAATCATCCATCAGACTTGGCAACTAATCTCCTCCAACCTCAATTCTTAACTTCTCACACCTCTACTTCTGAAAATTAATAACTACCGGTGTGCACATGCAACTAGTCCATAAGACACTCTTTTTCTCAACACGCCCACCCACCCATTACTCGTCCACCTCAGACTGTTAAAGACCACGTTACCGAGATTAGCCCAACGATGACCCATCGTAGACCAATCACGACCATGCCAACCCCTTCCCCAGGGCTTCCAACCACCATGCAAGAAGATCAAAGTTGGCTTGAACAATGCGTCTCATACTCCCAACACGATTATTCCATAATCAATCATTTCTACTCTACCATGTAAACCAGCACATCATCGTCACCTTCACCAACACTCTAACCTCCTCCGCAACTACTTCTGACCACCAATTCATAAACGACTAGACAGCTCTCCACAACGCATTGATATCAACCCTAACTCAAAATTCTGCAATAAGCTGTCAACAACGCATGCTCGACATATTTCAATAACACCCACATCCAAAAAAGGTAATGTCGACTTCAACCTGTCTCTCGGCCAATCGAGTAAGAGCTGAAAGGAAACCTCTACATGTTATCCACATAAGATGCTTGGCATTAACCGAACATCTTAACCACCATAATCTCTTCCACATGAGCTTTTCCTTCTCATTTGGACCACTAACCTAACCAACAACTCCATAGAATGATACACATTTTTAACCGAGTAAGATTCGTTCATCTCCCCCTCTCAAACCCAATTGTCAGACACATGCCTTTACTTTTTCGAAATACGAGCCACACCACCAGCATCTTCTTTACCGAGATCACCTCATTCACTAGCTCACAATCCCAAGCTCTTCAATCTTATTCAAACAAATCACAGATCTTTTCCACAACCCATCCATCTAGCACTAATAAAGACACAAATTTATCTTCAACACCCGCCAACCAAGGATTACAGAAAATATTATTGCTCCTTCCATTCACAACTCACCAAACTTTTCGTTTTCAACAATAATTGGGAAGCCCGGGCAATCATCCACAAAAAAGCTTTGGTTTGACCCCAGCGAGGCTGTCAAGAACGATGAATTATGATAATACCTTGCTTTGAGAATTTGAGCCAATAAACTAACAGATATTGTTATTAATCTTCATCCCTTCTTGCAAGGAAGTGCTAAATTAAAAATCTACAGCTTCTGAGTGCCCAACCTTCCTCAATCATTATGAGATCATAAATTGTCCCACGAGCACCAATGAACACTCCGTTTCCCCTTAGATGACTCCCGCCAAAACGAGATCATTATACACTCCATGGTGTCATGGTTTCAATAAGAATAAACAAAAAAAGAAAATACTCATCGAACAATTGGAAAAGCATGTGCCACCGTTTTGAGAAAAACTTCCTCTCATAACCTTAAAAGAAATATCTTCCCCCATCCACGAATTTGATGTGCTGCCATGTCTTTAATGAACCTGAAAACCTTCTTCTTACTTCTCCCCATGTCCCATCTTAATCCCCAAAAAAAAAAAAAAAACTTTCACTCCACCCGATCGTAAGCTTTGGCCATATCCAACTTAAACGCAATTATCCCTACCTTGCCTTATGCCCTCCTCTTCATCGTATGCAAAATCCCAGTAGCAAGATCTATGTTGTTTGAAATCAACCAACTCGGTAAGAAATCACTATGCGCATCCGATAAATAAACATCAAGAACACCTTTGAGCCTATTAGAAAGCATTTGAGTTGAATATGGATTTAAAGTAATCGAAAATCAATTCCACCAAGCCTTTACCCACATTTCCTTAAAAATTTGTCTCATCCTTGATCTGCTTTATACTATTATTCTTCCTCCTACCCAAGGCTACAAAATTGTTTCACTTTGAGTTCACGTCACCTTTCGCAACCCATAAATATTTATCTCATTGCTTTTAATAAACTTCATATTTTTCTAGTGCCTTAAAATAGTCTTCATACATTTCACCATTTTCTCGACCCTCAATCCTCTCAACCTTCAGTCGGGCCTCAAGAACCTTCCTCATCAACATCTTCATAATCAACTCTTTCCAATCTCATAAAGTCTTGCCTCTTCAACTAATTTTTCTTAAGACTCCCCCAGTTCACCTAGACTATATCACGACAACCTGCTTTGTTTATCCAAACAAATTGGTATCACATGTCATTTGATCCGAGTATGATCTAAGGTATCCCATGGCATATTGATCACTTTGTAACTGCAAAATTGCTCAATCCACTTTTATGTCGCCAGCACACGATTAAGTTTTTCTTTCACACACTTTTCTATTTTCCTCCCCAACACTATGTAAATTGATAACCCTCCATCCCCAAATCCATAAGTTACAATTACCAACCAAACTTGAAAACCCATCCAACAACCAATTAGGTCGTGACATACCACCCCTATTTTCTTCGTTATACATTATATTATTAAAGTCTCAAACACATGTCGTCATATATAATCCAACAACAATTAGGATGTGAGACGTGTCATGGTTTAATTTTTTTTTTATCTGCAAGCATACAAACATCGAGGCTCGAACCTGAGACTTTGAGGGACGAAGTGAAATCAATCACTTGCCCTACTAAGTGTGTGTGTTATGTTTTAATTAATGTTATGTCTACAATAAAGTATGTGAATAGGTGCAAATAACTAATGGTACGCCCAAAGTACGGGCGCAAACAACTAATACTACGTACGACCGCAATAAGGCGCATAATGCTACGACCGAAAACCAGACGCCTCTAACTACTACTGCGCCCGCAAGACGAGCAACAAAGTTAAAGATTAGAAAAAATTCCATTACTTAAAAGATAGAGAAACCAAAATTACATAAGGAAACCCGACCAAGCAAAAAATTACAAACAAATTTAACTAGAGAGAACAAGCCCAACAAAGATAAAACATGAGGCCAAAGCAAAAGATCTACGGAAAAACGCTACCGTAGGAACACAAAGAGCACTTGCAAACAAGGGGTAGGGCGACATGAACCAAAGAAATTGTTTCCTCCGATCAAGGATCAAGTACCAAAGCACAAAATCATCCTCAGTCATCCACCGAAAAAGAAGCCCAAAAGTCCTCGACCATAGAGTCGGCAAGAACACAGACCCCTACGACATGAAATCGAGTAGAATCACCCTGATAGGAATCAAATGGTCCCAATGCGGCTAGGAGAAAAACAACAACAACAACACTTGAGTCTAAAAGATAATCATCACCAGATAAAAGAATAGCCCAAGAAGAAGAAACCCCACACCACTTGGTACGTGAACGACCAGGACTAGGAGTCGATGTCGTCCCCCATTTCTAGCACTACCCAAATCGACCATAAGAGGGGTTCCTTGGGCTCGGAAAAATACCTAGCCCACCTTATCTACACAAGAGAGGCAATACAAACACCTTAACATGGCATAGAACGGAACAAACTTGATAAAAGAACAATGTCATTCGAAGCAAGACAACATCTCCCAAGAATTGAGCATCAGTAGTGAAGGTGTTTTTTTTTATCAGGAACGTGACATCATACTCGAAGTTTCTCACTTCCCAAAAGGGAGCGTCACCCTAAATTCCCCCCCATACCGTCGATAAGGAGACTCGAGCTCGAGACCTCAGAGAAAATTCAAAGTGATGTTAACCACTTCGTCCAACATATCTTGGTAGTTGTGAAGGCGCTAATCCATAAAATTCTAACACCTCAACAAAAAAATTGTGTAGACGATAAAGTAAAACTCCGTCGAAACATATATACCAACATACCCAACAACATAACCAACAGGAGGTCGATCGAATCGATAGTCAAAGTCATCGGGAAGAAGAACGTCTAGCTCCTCAAGAATCATCTTGTATGCCCAATTGCAAAACATCTAAGAGGACGTCACCGAGCGTGGAAAACAAAAAAAGGAACATCGAAGAGGATGCACAAAAAGATAAGGAAATTTTCTAACCATAACACCCCAAGAAAGATCATTAACATAGGTAGACAATACAATTTGTGAAAAACACCACAACAATAGCAACAACCCAACTAAATGATGACATCTTCAAGAAACAAGTTCATATATAGTCACCTGAAAATCAACGGGTGACAAAGAAAAATGCGTCAGAATACCAAATGCCCCGCTCGTAACAAATGAGCACCACTAATCAACGATTTCCATTTGGCCAAAAGTTGAACATAAATCGATGCAAGTAACAACTCTATAAGGCCAGAACTCAAACAAATCCAAAAAAATCGACCGAACAAAAAATACCCCATAGAACACGCCAACTCCCCAACCACCATCAGATCAACCAACTAAAGTGGGAGGACAAGTATTTGAGCTGCCAAAGCCCACAAACACCTGATATGACTCCAATCAAAGCCGACCACAACAATGAGAAACCCCTAGACCACACAAACATGACTTAGCACCCCGAATATTCAAAATTTGACCAGATGAGGCAGGAGTACAAGCGTTGGGCTCATTGAGCTTAGCAGGTGTGCACTCCACCCCAAAATCCCAAAAGACTAGAGGGTCTAAAACGCCCCAAAAAAAACATAAGGCTCATAGCCTTTGCATATCCTCTATACAAGAGGGAGACAAAGAAAAGAAGACAGTAAAGTTTGAGAGAGAACAATATAGCTATAAGAGTATGGGAAGGAAGATAATAGCTACAAGAGAGAAATTAAGAGAGTGATCGTAATGAGGCCGAAGGGAAACAAATATGATTCTCTCGAAGAGGTAGAAACGGATAAGGATCGGGAGCAATTCATGTAGCAACAGACTCAACATTTGTTCAAAGTCAACTCAAGTGTTTGACCAAAAGTATGAACAGATTTGACCCAATTTTTTGTTTGACCTCTAGTGCCACATGTCAACCTGAATCACTTGACCTGACCGTTGTTCAAGACCCGCCAAAGTTTGACTTTAATTGATGTCATGGCCTTAAGTGCCACGTGTATGACCCATCATTAACTCAATTATTTATTAATTTTTGTTTTTGAATATCATCAATCGTAACAAATTTAAGATATTTTAACTATTTTATATAAATATATTGTTGAAAATCCATGCATAACTAGTTCTTAAAAAAAATTGGACACATATTTGAAGATGAGGAGAGTAATAAACTAGAACATGTTGAAGTCAACCGTGTGAACTATTCATCTTGTGATTAGCTTATTGAGTGTTGATCATTCATTTAACTTGATGCTCTTCTTACTAAGTTTTGACGGGCAATAGTATTTCTTGTGAATTAAACTCGAGTTCAGATTAAATTAAAACAACCACTTTTTACTAAGGCAAATTGAGCTAAACAGTTTAAACGCTTCATTTTTTGTTTTTTGAGATTTCGAGTACGAGTCTCTCTGCTGACGGTATGAGGTGAGTTATTTGAGTTTGAAAGAGAGAGCTTCTATCCACTTTTTTTTGTTTGTGTCGAAGTCTATGTATACGTGTGGGCCAATATGCAATTACAAGAATGATATATGGAAGAGAAGTAATTATTGATCCCATTACATAATAAGGTCACAATTCATATATACATCTTTGACAATTAAGTTCCTAAATTGTAAATCACTCATACACGGAGGTTAACAATGTTGATTGACGAGACTCACAATTCAAGTGCGTGTCTATATTGGCTAACGTCCGTCCCAATCCCATCCATCTCTATTGGATCCTTTTGTTTCCAACCATTTGTAATTACAACCCTTATTTGCTTGCATGCTCATAACTTGTTTTGGCCTTTTCCATCATTTCTACCAAAACCAAATTATCATTTTTGTATATACTGTATCTTTTGTTCCATTGGGACCTTTTCTTTTATTACAAGTAACTGTTGTGCAAACAATATAAAACTCCTTGCTCTAGCTGTCTCATAGAAATAAAGCTACACACACATTTAACAAAGCTGTTTCCACAGCTAATAATACAAGGCCATTTCCCATTTGCTTGGTTGGCATGTCAGACTCACAAGTGAAAACAGCAGTTTTTTTTGGAGGTAGAAAACACTCTCACAAGTCACGACTAGAGCTGACAATTCAGACTCGAACTCGCGAGTATCTGACATCGAATTTGACCAGAACAAACTTGAGGTCTTCATCGTGCTTATCCACACAATAAACACATTTCGTGTCTAAGAACTGGAATTCGGAAATTCAACAGCCCAAACTTAACCCAAATCCCAACTTGTCAGCTCTGCTCACAACAATTGAAACATATATAGCATATTGATACATGCATGTACAAAGCCCTCTCAACCAGAGCTGATAATTTGGACCCGATATCCATATATAACGGCCTGAACAAACCAACGATCTCCCCGTTGGACAAATCCGCACAATTTATAAGCAAATTATGTGTCTAAAAACAAAAATCCGATCTGAAGTATTTTCGGATCAGGTTCAACAACTCGAATTCTGATTAGCCAGCTCTACCCCCACGACAAAAGCTATATATATCTCCTAAGAGCATGTTGACACATGCATGTTGTAAAAGCCAAGTCAGCCAGACTGTAAAGACAAAAAAAAAAAACCATCTGTACACATTGCATATACACAAGCCACTGATTGAGTAACACAAATATATATATGTCCATTCTTCATAACCCACCAAATCAAAAATATCACAATGATGCATGAATCAGCTCAAAACCTGTAGGAAAAAAAGTCAAACGAGAGCTTTGACCTTCCTGGCTAGCTAGCTTCAAGCCAACACATGCCTAACTCTTGACAACCCCTAGCTAAAGCTCACAAATCACATACATACATACATGGGACTGAAATGACCTACATAGTACTATCTACTAAACCCTAACAACAACGTTAACAAAAATAAAAACCCAACATATATGATAATTCAGACAGCAAGCTGTTTCTGATGGGCCGTAGAAGCCGACGGCGACGACGACGAGGACTGGTCGTCGTCGCCGGTGAAGCAGCAATGGAGCTGCTTGAGGTGTCTGAAATGGAGGAGAGGAGAGTCAAGAGAGTGGATCAACATTTCTTTGTGGAGATGAGAGCAGTAGGTGTGGAAGGTGGTGGGGGTCACATTTAGTTGGAACCCTAAACCAAACAAGAAGTCCACTTCTAGAAGATTCATTTCTGCTGTGCTAATTCCTCCTACTTTTGCGTAATAAGCATTGTTGTAATATCTGCACAAATAACCCAAATTCATCAAACCATCAATTTTATTATTTTTTTTTTAAAAAAAAAAACAGCTACCATGACAAGGACAGTGAAACAGAAAAAAGAAAACAAAAAATTGATCAATATAAAATTGAAAATTACAAAAAATGCACAAGTGGGCATGTGCCATTTTTTCTGGAAAATGAAACCAGCTTTAAATTTGGTATGATGATGGGGTTTACAGGTAATAATAGGCATGGACAACAACAGCACATCGCAGGTGGGGCTGTCTGCTAAAAGACGGAGGTTCTCACATGGTATCGCCTATGTTCTTTTTTATCAGCAAACGCAGCAACCGAGTCTTTATTCTTTTTTTGTTTCTTGCCCGAACGGCGATGCCAAAGATGCTCACTCACTTTCTTCCCATTATCTCAATCACTAATTGAATTCAATGCACTAAAACAAAAACAGAGACAGCGAAAAACCCAAAATTTTCTCGGATCAAAACTCGACTAATGATTTGAAACAAGATCCAAGAATTCGAGGCTCAATCGATCACGAAAAACCCATATGAACGAGAACAAAAAGATCGAAACTTGTTGACAAAATCGAAGAAATGATCAGAGATTGGTAGTTGACAAAAACAGAGCATGAATTTTTTTTTCTAAATCTTGTAAGCAAGCGTAACAACCGAGACATGAGTTTTTACCTATCGTCCATGAATTTAGCAGAAACCAAGACGCTGGTAATGAGGAGACGATGGACATTGAAGGAATTGATGGGCAGCGATGGCTGGCGCTGCATGAAGCGGTCGAGGTAGACGTAGGCGACAACGTAGCAGGAGGAGCTGCAATTGGCGTACTTGAAGATCCGTTCGAGGTAGCTGAGGACGGAGATGGTGGGTCTGCTCAGGCCGTGGAAGACGAAAATCTTGTGGGGAAGAAGGGCATTTTGGCCATTTCAATTTTTTTAACTGCATGTGCAGTGCCACATGACTTATTCCATTCAAAAAACCATCCAAACTAATGAAAAAAATTTGGAAAATCAAACTCAGGTAGTTATGTGCTACTTAAAGTAGTTCTAGGTATCTAAGTGAAA
>JAYMTH010003298.1:0-11107 GCA_036897465.1 Pelargonium australe | reverse complement strand
GTTGATGGAGTGTCGTCTCCTCATTGGTTTGGTTAAGTTGCAACTGATATAAAGTTATATCAGTCAACTGATACACATTTTACTATATATGCATACATATATATATTTGATTGATTTCAAAATCACATAAAAATGTAAGTGACACAATTTTAAACCCATAAACACTAATCAAAACTATGAAACTATCATTAACTCACACTGGATACACAGGCTAATAGGACTACGTATACATTAGTGTATTACTCTATTACAGTCTGACATGGCGAACACTTGAGGTCTAGCTCAACTATATATATATAATTGTTGGGTCGGGTAACTTCGTAATAACTTATAATTTATTCAGCTTTCTTACAACTTAATATGATATCAGAACTTGACATTCGGGACAGAGATAGACACGCCTACCTAGTCGCGTTGTAGCCACCTGGCACTTGAGAGGGAGTGTTGAATAGTCTCACGTCGCCAGTTTTTGGATTGGAAGACTTGAAAACTATCATTGCTTTTCCACGACTACGAGACTGAGCGCACGCGAGAGGGAGTACTGAACATGGTCACTCATTGCCATTTTGGAAATGGAATACTTATAAACTATATTATCGCTCTGTCCAAAACCCCGAGAAATGAGTGCACGTGAGAGGGGGTGTTGAAGCGTTGCGCACGAGTTACGAGACTGAGTGCCGCCTTCGCCTCTGAAACAAGAATCTTCTCTCGGAACTAACCCTCCCTCCCAGGGACCTAATGCTGTTCATCCTGAAAAGAGCATTGATCTTGCTCAACCTTCTAGTAAATGATCTAAACAGCTTCCCAGCAGGATGAGACCTAACAAACTCTTGCTTCATGGAGACATGGTCTTTCTCCAAGTCAGTGAGTCTCATTCTCATCCTCGCAACTTCAAGCTTCAGCTCTCTGTTCTCTCTTCTCACTGATGCATAGTTGTCTCTCGGGGAGATGGCGCCACTCCCCGCGCCACTCCCCGAGCGCTGAGGGAACTGATGGCCATTCATTGACCCGAAGAAGAACGGGTTGTGCCCTCCGTTCATTGCATTGCGAAGCCTGATCTGCTCGAAGTATAGGACTTGTACCGCCATTTGAACGGGCAATCTCTCGTTTTGCGCTGCGTGGCTACACGCTTCTTGGGAGAGTTTTTGGCAGTCTATGGCTTTGCAGAGCCTGTAGCGCTCTGAGTCCTTGATATTTGGATGCACCTGCCAAGAAGATAGTCTTGAAATATTTAGAAACTTATAGTACAAGGCATCATATTCAATAAGATAGAGGTAGATTCAATGCGATTCATATATATATATATTTGGGTTATAAAGGTCAATAATGTTATTGAACTTTCAAAAAGTCACTGATTTAGTCCTTAAACTTTGAAAAAATCAGTTAGATTCTAGAACTTTGACTTTTTGGGTCAATTTAGTCTCTACGGTCAATTGAAGTTAACTTAAAGAGCGAGAAATCGAGTACTTACTTTGAGGAAGATGTCGACTGCTCTGTACAACCCGTCGCTAACTGCACGAGCATGGTCAGGAAGTAGCTCTGCTAGAGCTATGAACTTTGGTGGCATCAAGTTCGAGTCAAGTGCAACTTCTGCAAGAAAGTTGTCCAACAGTTTGGATACTTTAAGGATCGCGCTTTGCTTGGGAGATCCAATGTTGTGATCGAAATCATACATCATTTCGCTTTCATCGCGCAAGCGATGATCATTATCATCATCATCGTCATCATCATCAAGATTGAGAAAGACCGAGAAGATCCTCAAGATCGAGTCAATGTCATACAATGTGCTGTTGCTGTGAGCATTGTTGGTTCCATGTGTGCTTGAGGGGACTAAAATGTCTTCAAGAATGGCCTGATCCAGCTGCAGACCTATTCGCCTCTCGAGATCAGACCTGCAAGAAGCTGAAGCTGATCCCGCGATTGCAGTCTTCAGCAAACTCGAAAGAAACGCCATTGGAACATGACTCTTTCTAGATTGTGAAGGCAACAAACCAACTATTGCTTCCACGACGAGCCTTTGCTTCTTCTGCAGTTCCAAGTCCAAGAAACCGCCTCCTTTCCCCAATGGCACGTCCCTAACGACAATGCCTTGCAGAGAATTGTGCGCGTAGTTCACGAGAATCTTGCTGATCATATCTTGTTTCAAGCCCTTCGACTTCACTGCAGACAGGACTCGTTGGAAGAAATCAAGGTTCAGCATCGTGAGCGATTTCCCCCACCAATCTGAGGGGGTTTCGGGCTCAATTACATCTACATTTCTCGCAGCAAAGTTGTGATCAAGCTTTAGCAATCCCGAGGTGAGTTGCTCTTTGCAAGCATTGCTCGCGATGGCATTGACAAGACGGGTCACCAGATGGATCTCTTCTGATACAGGCAATAGAGACTCGCAGCGATGAAGAACAGACACGGAGCTTGGTATGTTTGGGAGCACAATCTCCTTCAAATACGCTTCAGCTCGAGTTGCCAAGTTCTTATCAGCAATTTCTTCAGTCATTTCCAGTACATGAGCCGCGCAGCGCAGCATAGCAACGTTTGAGAGCGTGATCTCAACGTTTACCCCGTAACAGAACTTCGCAGCGAGCTCAAACGCCTCTGATCCGCCTGGAATTGCTGGAAGGCTCACGCGTGAAGTTTTCGAGTCTTTTGCTTCCAACAACAGTTTACGGATCCTTCCACTTCTTGAAATCAAAGGGAACTGAAACATGAGCAACAACAATCATATAACTAAAAGGAAGTTCTCTCAAAAGATCCTTAATTGCATCAAACAAATCCATGAAGACTAAGGAAAACGATGGTTCACATCGAAGAAGATTAAGCTTACCTTGTGAAGTGCAAAGCTCGAAGTTCCTACCTCGATAGTAAGGTCACTAGAAACATCTGAAATTGGCCTGTAACAGAGAAAATACACGCATACACGCTTTTAGCACGAGCAATTCAGAAATGTGAATCATTATGAACATAGTTGACCCAATTGAAATCATGGATTCAACCAAAATCTCTGAACTTTATGGATATGGATATATAGTAAAATTGTTCATAAGGAGACATCAAAAGCTGTTCATAGATTTGTTGAGAGTTCAGAATATGAATGAGACTTTAAAGATGTATTCATGAATTGTTGCTTTCCCTTGTGACTTCCACAACAAAACCATTTTTACAAATAATGTTGAATTCGAGTATTCGACTACATGAATCATTTAGCAAAACTCATTGGGATCGTGTGCTCGTAACAAAAAACCGATCTCCAGAGCTCACAGAGGCAAAACATCAAACACATAGAGGGCATGAAGTATGGGACAAAGTTTGTGTTCTCTACACTGTACACAACACCATATCCAAACAGGACAATCAAGAAAGCTCAAGTGACAACATTGTATACAACAAAATGAAATTAAGAATATACATACATATATACATACACACACACATACACATCACTCTAAGCCCAAAACATGCTTTGACATCAAAATTGTAACTAAAACTGATCACCACAGCTCACAGAGGCAAAAAATCAAACACATAGAGGGCATGAAGTATGAGACAAAGTTTGTGCTCTCTACACTATACACAAACACCATTCAAGAGAAACTCAAGTGACAACATTGTATAGAACAAAGCAAAATTGAGAATATACACACACACAAACATATATATATGTATATATAGTTACCATTCAGTGGCATGTCTAATACTTGAACTGGGTCTAAAAGGCCTCTTCCCAGAGACACTGGGCTTGAGCTCACTGAGAGTAGCAACACCCATATCTCTCTTCTTCTTCCTCAAAACCTGGAAAAAAGAATCAAATGTCTCTCTTTCAAGAACCCAACTGTCTCTGGTTCAAGAAACCAACTGTTTTAACAACAATTTCCATGTCTGGTTCACATGCCAAATTGGGATTTTCTTATTCTGCAGACAGGTTGTTGTAGCAAAGAACAATCTTGAGAGAGAGAGAGAGGCTTGGTTTGGTGTGAAAGTCTCATGAAACCATGCAAGATTAAAGGGGCTTGAAGAGTGTTCTGTTCACTACTCATGACTTTGTAAAATGATACCCAAAAAAAAAAAAAAAAAAAAAGTTGTGTACAACTTTATTTATAAAGTAATTTTTAATACATAAGCATCAAGGTCAAAGTTTCTCATAGTAACTTATAGCTACATTTGGATTCTTAAATTTGAATTCAAAACTCTGAAATTCTATAATTACGAATTTCAAAAAACTTATAAGAATTGCTATTTTAACTTTTATTTTTAATAATGTGTTCGTCTTTTTTCAATTCAAGACCTGTTAGTGAAATATTGTGAAAGCCAATTAAGTACTCTATTTATTTTTAATAAAACAAATTTTAAAATGAGACTCGAAATTACTTTATTTGAAAGAAGAATGTGCTTTAATTGAGTATTTTTTGCACAAAAATAATATGATTATTCTATGAAAAAAGTCAAGAACAATGTGAGTGTGTGTTGCACTTTTCGGTGAAAGGTGGTGAGTGAGGTCTCTTGTGTGACATTTTCTTATACAATTCTTTATTGTTTTAGGATCAATATTTGCAGGATTTCAGATGTTTTGCTGTTCTTTTTGGTATCATAATCATAGTCATTGAAAGCTACTCAAGTTTGGTATATTTTGTGTTGAAAATTCAGACAACATATTTATTTATCGAATATACTTTTATCGGATGTACAAATAAATATATTTTGTAGAATTATATCGATGCACGAGCTGTCAATTTTGTCCAAATAAGTATCGAGTACTAGTTATATGAATTTTTTTCGTTTAGATATGCTAATGTATAATCCAATGTACAGAGTTTCACAAAACTAGTTTATTTGTTTGATAAAAGTTTATACATAAAAAGTATGCATGTATTTATTAAGTATTAACTACGTTATTTGTATTGCTTAATATGGAAACTAATTTGGGTTTCATGATTTAACCACAACCACTCATATAGCATCAACTTTTAATCATGTTTACGTGTGAGGGTAGAAAGTTGACAAATCAAAAGGTATTGTCATCGTCAAGTATAAGTATCAATTTATAAAGAGTTATCCCAACTTTTTGCGTGTTGATCATAAAAGCGTTCTGAATGTTTCATAATTAAGATTGGAAAACAAAACATGACATAGAGAAAGAGTTTCGTTTCTTCTGCGACTCATCGCGACTCGAACAAGAATTAATATGTGCATACATTGATCCAAGGAATTTTGGTGCAATAGTTGAATATGATTGGTGACTACAAGAACAAGTGATGCAGATGCAGAGCATCTTCCCAATCCCAAAGGTTGGTTGGAGTATTGATGGGTTCATCATTACCAAGTGATCCATGTAATCTTAGCCATCATTGTTCCTCAAACACTTGTCGCTCTTAAGGCCTAGTTTGAGTTTTCAATTAGAGTGCACGGAATATCATACACGATTTATTTGTCGAGACTCTCAGTCAAATGACAAACAAAATACATATTAATAGATATTTCGCACCGACAAATTTACTGAGATGGATATGAATTAACGACATAGCGTAGGTGTGGAGTGAGAGCAACTATGGTAGACTAGTATGAAAAAACATGTGGGCCCCACACCCCAATTTTATAAAAATTCTTTACCCTAATGATTCTATGCATTGCAACTGCATGATGTTGCTTCAATGATGACTCAAACGTGTAAGTGGGCATCTCCATTTGCATTTCATCATGTTATCATTTCATTTTGTTTGCAAAAGCTAAAATTGTTTCTCCACAAATTTAAGTTCACAATCTCAAAGTAGACATCAAATTAGGTTATTCAAGCATTTAACATTGGAATCGGCAATTCAAATTTTGAGTTCGAGTTTTCTCAGGCTGACCCGACGACCCACAAGGAAATGTGGGTTTGTTACGGACAATGCACGGGTTGCCCAACCTAATCTTGCACATCTTTCATGGCAAACTCGACCCAAGAACTAACAAGGCATGTTTTGTGCAACCCGAACCCACACCAATCAAAATGAGTCGGGTTTCGGGTGCTATAAGTTCATGTCCAAATCGTTAGCTCTACATCACGTCACTGAAGAAATACACTTGATAGACAAAATTAAGCAAAAGACGGTACCATAACTAGGAAGAATTTCACAGAGCATTTTTCACAAATACAAAATACAAGAAATACATATATTTATATAAATATATAATTCTTTTACATAAATTTTTGAAATGGAAGCCAGAGCCTAACTTGCACCACCCTGACTACTCTGCATATGGAAGAAATGGACAACTGAACAGTTAAAAAAGTCGGACCCGGAAAGGCCTCTAACCTAAACCTGCCTCTATCGATCTGTTTAGTTGCTTTCTTGTGTAGTATTTGGACAAGTTCATGTCACCTTCAACCTTATTCTGAGATATAATACTAAGAACATATACAACACGAAATAGGAATTATAGGATCAGTCCTAAAATGGAGGGTCGGGATTGGTTGGATCATCATCGGCTTTGACGACAAGAAATGACACTTTGCACAATTGGATACACAATTAATTTACTGGCTGAGATGAGCTATAAACACGAAAACATACCAGACATTAGCTTGAGCGATGAACCTCGCTGCCCTGTCTTGTGCTTAACTGGCTCGAAAGTTTGGCGTCAGAGAGTGAGACTGACCCAGATTGAGAGAAAATTAACCCAACTGAACTGCTCGAGGGGTTGCCGGAAGATGGTATTCGGCTGGAGTATGAATCCATTTTTGAACCTGACATTAGGTCAGGCCGCAAGTCTGAGGACGAGGAGGAAGGGGCTAAAGTGGCCAGCAAAGACCCGACTGGGTAAGGAGCAACTGGCACGTCGATGAGGGAAGATGCTGATGGACTGTATCTCATTGTCCCCATTGGATGATCGAATTTGCAAGTGGAGCCGAACTTGCAATGCCCGTTTTGCAAGTAGAACGTACAAGGCTGTGTGCCCTGCTTTGAAATCAAACAAAACAATTACTCAAACAAATTTAACTTGGTACCATAGAAAATCAACTAATAGACTTGGTATTAAAAAAGGATCAAATATCAATGTGCAAAAGATGAAGCAATAGCATTATTAAGATTTAAGATACAGTTAATAGTTGCCGTTGCTTTAGACACCCTAAACTTTAGTCATATCAGAGAGCAGAACCACAATACCAAGCTATGATCAATATACCTGGCAAGAAGGCCCGGCTATACCAGGCCGGGGCTGGCAAAAGGTGGCCCAATAAACATGCAGACATTTTGGCCCAGTCTGTGGGCCATCATTGGCTTGGCCCAATAATACTAGGCATTTTTTAAGCACAGCCCCAGCCTGAGCAGGCTTGGCAAACCCGGCCCAAAGCCCAATTTGGCAGATCTGGTGGTTAACAGGACTTTCTTTAGTTTTTTTAGTATGACCACTCTCTCCTCTTTCCTGACTTGGTCCAATGGCAGTAGACTGCCAGTTGAGCCAACTGACCATATACACAAATTTCTCCCAGATACTAAATTCACATTATCTCCTCTATATCAACTATCATCTCTTTAGCCTTTACTATCTCCAACTTAATAGTGAACAATTATGCACTTCAGAGGCATCTTGATCTAAATGAAATTTAGGGTGAAATCGACATGTGAACTCCAAAGAAAAATTGCATACCGGACGCAGAGGAAGTCCAAGTGGGCTGAGGACACAATTTAATCTTGGCATAATCCGCTCCCGAGGATGATGATACCGACAAGATGAACCAAATTTACAGTCTCCAGTTTTCAGGTAATACTGACATTCAGGTTCTCCAGGTCTTTCTGGAAAGACATGTTCCTTCTGGCTGCTGCTTGAAGGTCCAATAGAAGCAGGCATGGAGGAGTAGGTTCCCCCAAGGCCAGGCATTGAAGAAGATAGTTGAGTTACTCCATACATAGAAGTTCCTCCAACTGCAGGTTGAGCACCAGGAGAGAGTACAGGACTTGGACTTACAGGTACCTGTACCAAGTAACAAAACAGCACCATTGGAACCTATCTATTTGGTCGTTTAAAAAAAATGCACTTCATTGTTCATAGTTCATACCGAGTAGGGAGTCCAACCAGGAATTGGAACCACTCCTGGGGGAAGAAGCATGGGACCATAAGCTCCTTGAACATATGAGCCATGTAAAACTGGAGGCCTTGCAACCCTCATGTTGGTCGATGTACCACCATATTGTTCACCTAGAGGAACTGAAGGAGACTGCACCGGCGGATAAAATTGAGGTGCAGATGCTGGCATCGACGTGCCAGCTGGTTGAGGATGATGATATTTACAAGTAATACCAAATTTGCACTGCCCCGTTTTCAAATAATAGGAGCATTCTTTCTCGCCCTGATAAAACCAAAACAAGCGAGCCAATTAGATTACGAGTTTGAGAATATTGCATAACAAACTGACATTACACGTAATATCGTAGTAACACTTAAGGAATGAAGCAGGTAAAGAATCGAATTCAGACCGGTCGTAATGGGTATCCATTAAAATTTAGTGGCACTTGGCTCAGGGGTCCACCCCCGTGTTTTGGATGGTGGAATTTGCACGAAGCACCAAATTTACAGGTTCCAGTTCGCAGAAAATACTGCACATTAAACAATAAACATACAATTAATACAAAAGGAACTAATATTCTCAAATTAAAGATAACCAACAAATAGTACAAAACCATATATCATCAAAAAAAATTTACAATTCAATCCATATACAATAACATACCTGACACACAGGTTCACCAGGTCGCTCTGGGTACTCTCCTGTAACTCTGACAGCTGCAGCAACCTGAGTAGTAATAAAAACCAAGTTATGTCAAGAACTTTACTTCGACACATACAATGCCGGTTACAGATAAACTTCCTTGAAACTAACAGAATCAATATGAAAATTGTCAATAATCTAGTTTGTCACTCTGTACCACCAAAACCTCCTTCCCAATGAGCCAATAACAATCATAGGCCACTCTTCCACTCCTTTTCTTTTCAAGACTCAAGCTGTCAAGCTCAAGCAGTCTAAATAGACAAATTTGCATCAACCCTCACCCCATCACCCTTTAAAAACTCAAGTTCATAAGCTAAATCAAAATACCCACAAGTAAATCATCCATAATTAAGTTAGTCACTCTGTACAACCAGAACCTCCTTTCCAGCAAGCCAATAACAATCATAGGTCACTCTTCTTCTGCCCCTCTTTTCTTTTCAACACTTAGTCTAAATTAAAATTTGAATCAACCATCAACCCATTAAGCTAAAATACTCAAATTCATAAGCTAAAACTGCTAAATCAAAACACCCACTTGGCCACATGTGAATAACACAATTGATCAATTCAAAATAACAGTTCATTCATGTGCATTTAGTTTGATAAGCTCTTACCATAGAGTGAGTGAGAGAGAGAGAGAGAGATTCCAAACTTATCCTTACTTTTTCAATATGTATATACAGTTTCTATGTATATCCTTCTTACTCATTTTATCATACACAAATTGTTTACTTTTGCTTTTAGACACAACCACTTTTACTTGCTTCTACAAACTTCAGTTACATTGCTTCTATCTATGTTTCAAAAAAACAGTTACATTGCTTCTAATAATTACTTTGAAGTTAGTTCTAACTTTTGAGAAGTGTTGTTACCAAACAACCACTAAATTGAGCCAAATCCGCAATCAATTCTAATCTCCTTACACGAAAACACTCAAATTCATAAGCCAAATCATAAACACTCAAATGTTGCATTGCTTCTACTGCATTAGTTTGAAGTTAGTTCTAACTTATGAGCAGTGTTGTTACCAAAACCAACCATTGAATTGGGCCAAATTTGCATCAATTATCAACTCCTTACACGAAAACACTCAAATTCATAAGCTAAAACAAAAACACCCAAGTGTAAACAACACAATCAATCAATTACCAACAAAGAAAACACAATTCACTCAAGCACATTCAGTTCAATAAGCTCTTACCGCAGCACGATCGCGAGGGTGGTTGTAGCGGCACCTGCTCCCATATCCACAGAACCCTGTTCGCATATAATACACACAGACCGGCACGCCAGGGCGATCCGGGTACGATTCACTACTCTTCAGTCCCAATTGCCACATGGACTCTACATTAAACCCCAAAACAAACCATCAAACGCACAGAAACCCTAATCCCCACTCCACACCACAAACAAACCCTAAAACGCCAAAACCAAAACCAAACCAAAAAAAACATTAAAAAAATCAAACCTTCAAGCCCGGTCTCGCCGCCAGCGGGGCTCCATTCCGTCGAGTGACCCTGCTGCGACCCGTTCCTCGTCGGATCCCGTCCGTACAACTCCATCCGATAGGGTTTTAGCTAGTTCCTGTACAAAGTTGAAACACTCCACAGCGACGAAAACAGAATCGAAACAGCACGAGGAAGAGGAAGAGGCGGTTCTGGAAGATGCTGGAGAGTTGATGAAGAATCTACGAGAGCTCGATCGAGTGAGATTCGAAGAACAAGAAGGAGATTGATAGATGGAGCGGAGCTAGTCTCTCACTTTCTCTCTCTAGTCCGTACAGTTTCTCTATCTCTCTCTCTCTCCTCTCTCGCTCTCAGTCACAGTAGCTTTGATTTTATTTTTTATTTTTGATTTAATTTTAAATTTCGAGTGTGTGTTATGTGTGTATTTATATGTAAATTTTTTATTTTTTTAATTAAAATATTTATTTTGTATACTGTATTTTACTGTTATTTTTTTGTATAATACCCGCCAAATAAAAGCGCACCTGAAAATATGGTTATTTTTCGCGGAGTTTTGAGGTGTAACCGACACTGACTTTCGGTGAAATTACGGAATTACCCTTGGGGGAAGAAGAGTGTTTAGATTTATAAGCCAAAATTGTAATCGTGTCGTGTTCGATTTGAGGGTAAAAATGTTTGCACAATGATTGATTTGTGTTGTGATAAATGATACTAGACATTGATTCAATTACAAAAACAAAATTGGAATTTCGATTTAGTTCGCAGTTTGTGTTTCAATATGCGACACAAGCACAACGTAAAATACTGTGGATTGGGCTCACTAACACGGGAACCGTGACATGTTTATGTTGAGTCTCAAAGACACACGCATGTACGGGTGATAATTCGTGTTGTGGCA
>JAYMTH010003297.1:0-11110 GCA_036897465.1 Pelargonium australe | reverse complement strand
TCAAGGGCGAAAGTTCATAGGAGCTATCTGTCATTAGTCAATAGTTCATAGCAGCTTAGTGTAATTAACCCTATAAATAACATGCTTAGACAAGTACACTACAAGACACAACACAAATTCTAATAACGAAAGTAGTACGGAGTATTTTTTTTTTTTTTTTTTCTTTATAACCTCAGTTTCTGTGATTTACACGAGTACAATTTGGTTGCGACTTTGACAGATATACAGAGCTCAGCTATTTAACAAAAACTATCACCCAGATGTGGATACAGATGTTCACAGATTAGATCTACAAAATTGAGCCAGAGCCATGCATACAAATATTTTGAAGAGAAAAATGAATTAAATTTTTGGGAAACGGCTCTACGACGACACGAGCACAATTGAACAAGATCTCTGTGAAGCAATTGTCAAATTACTGATCTGATGATGTTGCATCTAAAAACGGCTGAGGACGATCGAGAACCCTCATCGGCTTCCAGTCAGATGCTTCTTTGTTTTCTCTCAAAGCAACAAAGTGAAGAGCATCACTCTGGACTTGATAGATATGACATGCCCATGGGTATGATTCTGGTGCAGACCATACCTTTTGCTCAAATGCAGTCTCCTCGGCGATTGATTCTGCCACACAGTGGGCTACACTCACTTCTGGCTCTGCAAAACTGGCTACAGCTATGCATCCAAGAGATACAAATCCCTCCGGAGCTCGTGGGTACCAAATTGATATTGGAGTCGTGTAGTCATCCAAGCAG
This sequence comes from Pelargonium australe, assembly GCA_036897465.1. NCBI lineage: Eukaryota > Viridiplantae > Streptophyta > Magnoliopsida > Geraniales > Geraniaceae > Pelargonium > Pelargonium australe. Next base: position 10,358 of record JAYMTH010003297.1, on the reverse strand, counting down.
TTCCTCCATACCTAGATATGACCCGAAAAATTGAATATCATTTTTTTGTCCAAATGAAATCTACCAAGTACTTTTTGGGACAGGATAAGAAAAAACAGCATAAGCATATTGACAACAGGTCTAAGCATAAACAACATAAGCACTAAAACTAGGAAGACGGTTATCAAAGCAATTGATGGGATAGCTTTAATTGGTGATAAGCTAATGAAATTTTCTTTTGAATATGCGCAACATAGCAAAATTAGTGATCCAATTAGGAAATGTGGGCAGACCAAAATTAATATGGAATGTACAAAGGAAAGACATCATCGCTTAAGGTATAAAGAAAATGAATTAGAGCGGATGAAGTGAAGGAAGAGAAACAAACAAATGTTTTGAAATTTTTTTGATACAAAATTCAGTGTACCTCAGTAGTGTTGTAGAAGGAAAAAAGCTTAAAATCCCATTATGGATATATTGGGATCTCCCGAACTAGAGAGAATGAAGTGAAGGAAGAGAGTCGAGCAAATGATTTGAAAAAGTTCTCATGAAAAATTCATGTAGTGTACCCCAATAGTGTTGTAGAAGGAAGAAACTTAAAGTCCCAATATGAAAATATTGGGATCTCCCCTTAGAATTCATTTCATAGCTGAAGTCTTTTCCCAGGTTTATAAGTGTATAGTTGGAGACACATATTAATGACCTAGTAATATCTACGAACCTATGAGATAAGGATATTACAATTCCAATTACAACATTATTTATAGCAAATGGTATATTTCTTACCAGGTCATAACCCACTGGAAGTGCAAACATCCTACTGACGTTATGGTACACAGCAGCAACATTTGGGGGATGGCAGCCAACACGGGCAATATCCCCAATAGAGACATACCTGAAGGAGAACAAACCATGCTCAAGTTTCTAGATTAATATTGGGCATTTATGCAGCATTTGGCAGTTTAAAAGCATACTATTTAATGTTGGAAATGTTGTAACTATCCAGCTTATATACAGCTTCAGACCAAGTTTTTGTTCTTTCATGTGAGTCCAAAAATGTAAATGTTGTATGCCGAAAATATGGATACGGGCCTCATGATATCAATCTATTTCTTATTATACCAAATTAACTATGCAGCATTACCCAGCTTCAGTCCCAGTCTTTGTTCTTTCACGTGAGTCCAAAAATGTGTGTAGTAAGTAAAATGGTAACAGAAAAAAAGAAAAAAGAAAAAGTTTATAAAACATGGGATATGAAAGAAAAAGAAAATTACCCTTCTGGACAAACAGGTCTCCAAATGCTGCATATTCCACTTTCACCCAAAACCTGAAAAAGGGAACCACATTTCACACTTCACTGCTATGAATCTATAGGGTCCAAGTCTCCCACACATTAAGAGAGAGAGAGAGAGAGAGAGAGAGAGAGAGAGAGAGAGAGAGAGAGAGATGAAAGTGACTTAAAGCACCTGCTTTCTGCATAATGTGCATCGGCCTTTTGGTTCCTGTTCGCTGCTCCAAATTTTCACAAAGTTGATTGTATGCTTGGCAAATCTCCTTTCATTAGATACAGCATTTTGTGAAGAGAGTGTTTTTGAGCTGATGATGGCTGTGCTTCTGGTATGTGACTCTTTCACATCACCTTCATTCCAAGCAAAATAGACATGTCGCTGGCTTGAAGGAACCTACACATACAAACCAAATCAAAGTTATACATTTGCTACCCTAAAATGACTACAAATATATTCACAACGCTGACTATTAAAATGTGTTAATAGTCAGCCCAAGATATAAAGGGATTTAATTGTGGAGCAAATCATTGATTTTGAAAGATAGAGCAACTCATGGGATTATGATAACCGATGATAGTGACTCTTGTAATCAAATTCTTACCATTTTAACCCCCTATAATCATTATAAATATGAGTTCATTGTACTAAACACATCACGTTACTGAATATACATAACCATATACACATATTCAGCCCTTAGGGAATTTGGGGTGTGGATGTCTGTATAGTTGAACCACCATATCTTCTCGTGTGCACTATTTTTATTTCACTCGTCTTTCTTCCCCATGTTATCTCATCCTATAAATTTCAACACTTACCTTTAGCATAAGACATTTCACGTCAGACTGGTATGCCTTCCACATCTTTTGCACTACTGAACATATCCTAACAGCTTGAGTTTCTGTTCCCTCCACTTCTTCAACTTTGCACTTTATAACGCGTACAAAATTTTCTGATCTCTTAAAATTTTTTAGATGAAGCATCAAGTGTGAAGGCCGGCTGGAGCCTGCTTTTGCTAATTCAACTGCCATTAGCTCTTCCCATGGAACATCCCACATGATCTTGCAAGGCTTCTTATCCATCTTGTCTGGAGCCAAACACTAGACAGAAGCATAGAATAAGTAATAAGCAGACAATGATCCACATAACAATTTATAGACCAAAGAACACTCCCAACCTGCAGCAACATGACTCGTTTGTTGGTAACTAAAACAATCCGTTTGTAAGGCACCACAAAATGTTCTTCATAATAATCAGACAAAGCAAATTTGGAGGGCTCCTTAAATATTTCAGTGCAGCCAAAATTGTGATTTGCTTCTGCAAGATAAAGTATCATCTGCAAAGAAAATTGTGACTTGCTTCTTGTTTCAATTACTTTTCATGGGAATGGACTGAAGAAAAAAATATTTACGGATGAGGAGGAAATGAATACCAATAACTATGGAAAAAACAATTAATATTCATACCTGCCCAACAGCCTCTTTCTCACAATACTCCCCCAGTATACCATCTGCTCGAATTGCCCTTGGGTTTCTGATTCTTTGGGCAGTGGTTTTGTTACTGAAAACCGCTAAGCAATTAGAACAACTTGCACCAATTCCATCCACTGTTAATGAGATAAAATCTAATGCTCCGCTCACAGGCTGTACAATAAATCCTATAACAGCACGTCCAAGCCCTTGAGCAAATCCAAATAGACCATTCTGTCTGGCACTCTCCACAGGTTTTGTTACTACTCCAGATACCCCAAAAGCAAAAGCTTGTGCAAGAGCTTCTGTTCCTTGAACAATCCCATCACGCACCCCCGTGATTTTCCTTGACCGTACCTGTTTCCACATTAGAATATTAGTTTCATTGTAACTGAGCTACCATGGTCATTAATTAAGATAATCTTGCCTGTTTTGAACGGAGTTGCAGAAACTGGCCATCAGTTGAAATCTCAGCAAAACCTTTACTAAGCGAAGCCAGTGTTGAACTTGTCATACCAAGCACATCCACAGAAAATATCAAATGTAAAGGATTATGAATCAAGTCTCTCCAAATATGGTTTCCAATAGCAGGAAAAATGGAACTTTTCCGCATGAATCTGTCCCTGTGCATCACTCTCCTTAGATGCACCTGAAATAGGAAAGAAAAAAACAAAGTTGAGCTGCACATCATTCACATTAGATTCACCAAAAAAGAAAGATCCTTCATGCAATTGATACTATATACTTGATACAATTACATGCTTATTTCATGTCCAAAATTGTCATCAGTTCAATGTCATTTTGATAGGATAAAGCCTTTGGAAATTCCTGTTGCGAAATACTCTAAAAGCTCAAGTCAAAAGAATACTATTACTTAAGCTAATAAACCACTGCAACATTTACTAACTAATTTCAGTAGTTGTGAAATGCCTTACCGCCTCACTTCCTAAAATTTGTTCTCATTTTTACATGTTTGACATAGTATATATCCTCATTAGTGATTATTTAGATACTGCACATGAAATTTTCATAAAAGGATACCGATTAATTTGGAATTTTAGTATTATGTTCTGATCATTTAAAAGTTGACATGTAAAATTATTCATACTAGCGTCAGCATTTCCCTATCCCAATAAAATGAAATAAAATAAAATAAGACAACATTATCTTTAAGGTATCCATATGATTGTTGGTTGTTAGAGTTTGTTGTATAATAGGAAAGTATAAGAATAAGAAACTTTGTTTTTTAAAAAAATTCTAATTGATCCTAATTGATCTTTTGCATAATATAAATTTGGTATTCCCATTGTTAATTATATACACACAATTCTCTCTCCGTCTGTCTTACCCCTACCTCCATTCTAGGTCCACGTGCAAGGTCCATTCTCTTTTCCAACATGCACATGAAGGAGAGTGGTAAGGTATCCAACGATATGGGAAAACTCAGATACTTCCTAGGCATTGAGATTGCAGAATCAAAAGATGGGCCTTCAATATCGAAACATAAATATGACTTAGATATCCTTGAGGAGGTCGGCCTATTAGATTGCAAACCAGTTGATACTCCAATGCTAAATTCCAATCAAAACAGGGGGAGCCTCTAGCAAATCAAGGGAAATATCAAAGATTGGTAGGTAGGCTTAACTATTTCATAAAAACTCGGCCAAATATATCCTTTACTGCAAGTATGGTAAGCCATTTCTTGAACTCTTCTTGCGACTCTCATTGGTAAGCCACACTATGAATTCTAAAGTACATCAAAAGAGCGTTTGGAAAGGACTAACTCTATGAAAATAAAGGGCATGTCGAGGTTCAATGTTATTCAACTGCAGATTGGGATGTTCATCTGATTGAAGGTCAACCTCAAGGTTTTGTGTCTTATCCGGAGGCAAATGCACAGAGGCTGAATATTGAGCAATGACAAATGCAACATGCGAGCTTATATGGATTAAACAACTACTTCACCCAGATTACGTTCTATAAAGTCACTCCAATGAAGCTCATATGTGACAATCAAGCCGTCATTCATATTGCCACTAACCCAGTTTTACATGAATGGATTAAGCACATTATGATTGACTGCCACTTCATAAGAGAAAAACTTGTTGATGGTGTTATTGTGATTGAGTTTGTCAACTCTTACGATCAACTTGTGTGGTTGTCTTTGTAAAATCCTTAGAGACTATCGTTTTGATTTATGATAATTACGATCTAGCTTGAGGGAGAGTTAGAGTTTGTCGTATAATAGAAAAGTATAAGAATAGGATCTTTAGGGATCTTAATGATCCTAATTGATCAAAAAACAGATAAAGAACCCAAGTTGAGAAGATCTGACCTGAATTCTGAATGCATTCCCAACAGCTGACAATATGGGGCTCCACACACCTAGAACCCCATGTGGTCTTTGAGCTGGTGCAGTCTCAATAGCTACCTTTAACCTTACTTCTGAAACATCTATTAAGCTGAAAAGGAAGGGGGAAATAGTTACAATCCATTGACGAGACAAAGTTATTGAGACATAACTGAATTTAGAATTTTACGGTAAAGATTGGAGTATGTATCCATCCATTAGAAATTCTAGAGATATGCTTATGTTTTACACATGAACTTTCAGCAAATGTACAAACAATATCACTTTGACAAACTTTGTACACACAGGTACACTAACTTTCAATTTTGTACATATGGACCTTGATTACTAACGGTGTTAAACTCTTCCATTAAGAAATTATGACAGGGAAACACATGGTCCAATACTAATTTGGCTGATGTGGAGAATGACATGGCAGTTGACTGGACGTTGCCTTTCGTTCACCAGTTGTTGGTCAGCTTTGGCTGTTGTTGATTGGTAAAAATTTCGTTTTTCTTTCTTCTTCTAAATCATGCTTCCATCTCCAATTGTTTTTATTTCTAATTCTACTGAACTTCAAACATGAAATAAGACAAGCATAGGACATTCCCAAGCTCTGTTTTGCAATTGCAAAACAAAGCTCCTGTGGTTGATTCTGCAGTGCCATGATGGGACCTGAAATTGTAGCTAGTGGGTTACAAAATACCTTTTTATCGAGTTAAACCAGCAAAATCTTGACATGTCCAAAGCCAATGCCTTTCTTCTTGTCAAAATTATGTCACTCTTGTTCTTTCTGCATTTTTCTTGATCTAATTCTATTTATTATAATTTTTTGCTGAGTCGCTAGATAACTATCATGCATGTTTTTCAGTTTTTTAAACATGGTTTCAATTATTATAAACTTTCTTGGGAAACCATGAGATTTATTCAGATTACAAAACATATATAATTTGATGAGATAGTTATTGCTTCAAAAGTACTTATATTTGTTCCACTAATAACATCATTTTTTTGCATGCATTGTCACAATGGGTGCACTGCAGAATCAACCCCAATGATGCTCTGTTTTGCTACTGCAAAACAGAGCAGAGGAACCTTGTAGGCTTGTCTTATTTCATGTAGTACATTCATTTAGAAATATAAATAAATTATACTGGAAATGACAAGCATTAATTTTATCAACAAAAAAAAAAAGGTGAAAACTTTACTGCCAACGGCAGTCAAAGCTAGTTCAGCTTCCATGTCAGCATAAATTGATATGGCACTCTCCACATAAGCAAAAATGTCATTTGGACTGCCAAGTGGTGCCACATCATCATTCATTAACATAGGAATACATACCATTCGTTATCAAGAAAATTGAAAGTTCATGTACCTATTTATACAAAAAAAATTCAAAGTGGGTCTATTTGTAGATTTGGTGAGAATTCATGTATGAAAAATGGGCATGTCTTGTGATTCTATTCAATTCTACTATCTTCAAATGAAAAACTTATTTGTGCTTTTAGCATAATTACTTAAAGTATGGAGCAGTATATATCATTTTAAAGATTATCGTTATGGGTAACATCTTACTCAACACGTATCTCTGGATCAACTTGTGTGATGCTGGAACTTTGGGGGACGCGATCTAGCTGAAGGTTATTGTAAAAATCAACCAAAGCCCATATAATTGGTTCGTGAATATTAATTCTCCAGCACTTGTCCGTTACCTATCATTTCAACACATGTTTTAATGAGATCATAGATGTAATATATTTTAATGCACATAACATGGTGAACAACATTTCAAGTATTATTTGACAACCTTACCCGGACATACACACAAGGGTAAATTTGGATACCATCAGCATTCTCATTGCGCATTGTAATAGTCATCTTGAATACTGGATGATGAATATCAGATGTCTGCTCAGGTGCCAAGAGAACTGGCATCAAAGTTAAAGGAAGCTGGTTGTCAAGTTGCAAATGACCCAGTATGAGCTTGAACCTGGAAAAAGTAAATACTAATACTTATAGCTTGTTTGTCCAAAGTATCTTATTCCAACAAAAAAGAAATCAAAATGTCCCTGAGCTTAAAGTTACAATGTACAACTATATAGATTAGCTAAGACAACATTTGGAAAATACTGCTTCCTCCATTTACAAATATAGGTAAAATGTTACAAGGGAAAAAAGGAGTTAAAAAGGCAGGAACTTTATGTGCAAATTGCTATGCATGGGCTATCTTCACAAGATAATAGTACTTTTTGGAAGCAGTAGGAACTTTGTGCAATAACTTCGCTTGCTCTCACTGAAATTTGAAAGGAAGATGAACTGGGCAAATTCATATAAAAACAGCAAGAAACTGGTTGAGTGGGGATTGATCCTGAGACCTCCTCCCACTCACACAGCTGGATTAACCAACTGCGCCACCCTTAGTGGTTAGTATTATGTAATTACTAAAAGTGTTCATTATAAGTACCTTTGATCTATAGTTCACCAGAACAATGAGACTGAAGATGATGCTAAAATTAGGGACTGAAAAGCAATAAGTTGGAAGTAGCATAGATGAGAATGTGTAGATTAATGGTAACACTAGAAAGGATAAGATTAGGAATGAAACTATTTAGATAAGATTAGCTTATGTTAAAGTGGAAAGTAGTAATAAGGCATGACTTAACGGATTAGATGGCATTAGACAGAACAAAGTGAAGGAGGAGAATGCAAATAGAAGATATAAGGAGCTTTGTTAAAGGATGTCATGTAGCCAAGCACAACATTGCATGAGAAATGGTTTAGTGGTAGTAGAAATATGTAATGAAAAACGTAATTTGGATATAAGGCACAAGGAATAGCAGTATATCCTGCTCTATAAAATGCTTATCAAATTAAGTAGCAAGATTTCAAAGATATAACTTTCTAAAAAATTACTTCATACCTGCTTGTTGTCCCACCATCATAGCCAGTTGAATATGATATGAAGACTCGCTCCAAATATATATAAGAAACCTCTTTTGGTCTAAGGTCTACAACAGAAACCCCAATAACTCCCATTTCGATTATAAGCTCCATAGGATTGGCATTGTTCTGCATCTCCATGGGCATGCACGAATTCCCCCAATTTCCAGCAGGTGTAAGACATGAATTTTCTATATTGGAATTTAACCCAGATGTTCTGTGATCTTGGAACCTAGCAACCTTAATATCCCCCATTTCAACAACATGGAATTGGAGTCCTAGTTCCACATTTACTGCAGAACATAAGCCAATCTTTTCCATATCAAGGTTCCAATTTCCACTGCTATTTTCACCATCAATTTTAGTATCAATAAATTTCTGACCATATGGATCTTCCCAACAAAAAATTGTTGTTGAAAGTGGTTGCAACTGAATGCAGGTATCTTCACTAAATCCAAACTGGCGAATGCTGATTGTTTTGCTTGTTGTTCTGTTCTCAATTCTGCTTAAACAGATGTTTAATAGGTTAGTAAATGTAGATGCTGTATAGCAATCTATGTAACGCACAAAGAAGGATATAATAAACTAAACTAGAATGGAGATACTTATCTATGAAAGAATTACCTAATGGGACCATTGGAAGATCCAATCCGGAATACAACTATAAAACGTGATCCTTCTTCATAGCCCCGAATCTCCATCCTCAAAAATTTCCGAGCACCCTCATTAGTCCTCAAAACCAGAGAGACTGTGTCCTCCTTCAAAATCTGAAAAGGAAACGACCATTTTGTGTCTTCCAGACGAACCTGTAAGAGTAAGAAGTTTTCTAATTACATTTGATGGAAATATAAAATACACTTGTTAAACAAAATCATACTTTCACGAGTCTGTGTTGCCAAAATGTCAAATTCCTGGTTTAAATACGACAACTTAACTCTATGCAAAAATTTATGGATGATAGTGATATGAGGCTACACGAAAATCAATTCAATATTCACAAATTCTAGTTTGCACACAATACAAACCAAGGAGTAGCGTGCTTATCAAAAAAAAAAAACCAAGGAGTAGCGTACCAATTGACTCGAAACAAGGATGAGGGAGATAATATGTATAACTATATAATATTACAGGAAGTAGTCCACTAACCTGGAGCTTATGAGTTTCCCCCATCTCACGGCATACAAAGGAAACTCTCGAATCAGATGGACGGAGAACCTTCGGTTCATCTTCACTGCTCAACTTAATAAATATATTTGCACCACATCTATTCGTAAATGTCATGAATGGTCGGACAGAAATTACCTAAACATAAGATAATAAGTCAAGCAGCACATACCTTATAAGGTCTACGTAAAGTACTCAAGTTAATGCTACCTTTGTAGGAACAGATTGATAAGGGCATGTTTTTGTGGAAATGAAAAGCCTCATGCAATTGCCGTCGGTATCATAAGCAAAGAGATCCAAAGATCCATCCTAAAAATACAAAAATAAGTTTTTGCAAGGATTTTCACTTTATTTAGGACTAAACAGGTGAAAAGAATAATAGATCCATGTTCAAGAAATAGTAACACCTACCATGTCACCAAGCGGGGAAAGATCTTTAACAGGTCCAAATTGCTCTGTGCCGGATTGAGATATAGATATTGAAAGGCCAAGAAAATTAAAGTTCAATGCTGAAGCAATTGTATTTCCATCATATACTTCCTCTTGAGATATTTCTTCAAGCATTGCTTCGCTTTTCTTTTTCGATTGAAATGAAAGAGCAATTTTCCGCCTGCGTTTCTTCTCTGTCAAATCCAGAAGCCTTAATGTAAGTGGGGGACATCTGGCAATAGCAAACCAATAAGGAGCATAAACTCTAATGATCTTTGCCAACAGTGGTTGCTCCGCATCATAATTTTGTTCAAGAATGATTTGAACAATCCTGCACATGAAATAACTTATTTTTTAGCCAAATAGAAATAGATAACATGAGATTCAAGATAGCTTATGTCTTGTCAAACCTTCTAGAAACCAGACTTCTTAAGCTAATTGTTTTAGATGGAACTCCCCGAGGATCAGATACAAGAACAGCTTCCTATCAAAGAGAACAATAGATAATCAAATAAATTTGAGATATACATACATATTTATACACATAGTGACTTGGGCTACACATATATACATATATATATTGTTGGGCTACACATAGTGACTTGGGCTTACTAAAAAGGTCAACCTTGTTAGTAGGGTATGGCTTGCACCATTATATGTAGCATTTTCACTTTATATTTTATCAATATATAGGAGTGAGACTTTTAACACCCACTTCAACATATATATATATATATA
>JAYMTH010003296.1:0-11111 GCA_036897465.1 Pelargonium australe | reverse complement strand
TATATATATATATATTTTGCATGAATTCAAGTTGTGGCTCATTGTTACGAGAAGTGAGAGCATTAAGAGGTATTGTAAGAAAAAAGAATGTTAGGTTCGTGTAAATATTTATCGTCACACATAAAGGTGTTATGTTTTGAAGTGATGAGGTTTGTTGCCCAATTAGACCATTCTTGTATGGGAGAAAGCAAAGTTGTAAGGTTTTGTGGAAGATGAAGAATGTGAAAAAAATAAGTGGTAGAATTGGGAGCAGAGGGAAGCTTTAGAAGCATATGTGCTAACAATTCTAACTATCCTCCAACCAAAAATTTAGAACAAGGCCCTTTTCATAATTTGATGAGGGAATGAAGGATTAGTTCATGTGATGAGTTTCTACGAACCTTGATTTTTGTGTTAGATTGTTGGTTTAGGGTATGGACATACATTTAGTGTCAACGTTTTGGACCACTATTAATTTTGGAATAATCAGAAGTTGCACCTTTACCCTTGTGATACCACGACTATGTGGCGTGGTGAAGTGAAGTGCCCATGTAGCATAGACTTTTGTAGGCATTTTTGGTTTAGTCTGGGATGGGCTTGGAACCATGTAATCCCACTTATCAACATATGAATTATAATAATGGAGCCTGAGAGCCTCTTGATTTTTGTTTTTGTTTTGAGAGTCTTTTGAAACTTTTGCGATTCCGGGGGTGGCCTTAGGTTGCATACTCGACCAATGACTTTTCTCGATTTTCCAACAATCTTTTCTTTTACTTCCTTCAAGATTTCATGAAAGTTCATTAATTTTTTTTCTTGATTTTCTTTTTATTTTTGCCCCACTTGCCAAAGTTCATGCTTGCATATGAGGGGGAGTATCTTGTAAGCAAACCCTAGCCCCTTCAACTATTCTTTTTCTTGAGTAGCTTACATGCTATCATCAAATTTGAGCTTTCCAGTTCAGGTTTTGGCTGGAAGTAGTATTAGGTGATGAAACTGATTCAACAATTTATTTCGGTATCTTCAGCAATATCCTTAGTGCCTCCTCCAGCGAAGCTCCAACCACCTCCTTAGTAGGATTGCTCTTCTATTTATGTGTAAAAGGAAGAGTGCATAGTTCACCCATTGATGGTGTCTTGAGTAGGATTGCTCTTCTACTTATCTGTCTTCCACTAAGAAAAGTGACTAGCAGTAGATGTGTTATCCCTCCTTAGCATCTTTCGCACTTGAATATTCTCTTTATTAGTTATGGATCATCCGGAGGGATGATAGGGGTCCATACCTGAATCTAGTAAGTGAAGTTTCATCTCTACTTTCAGTAAGATTGCCTTCTCAGTCAATACAAAACACGTTCTTCTCTGCATTACTCATCATTTATATTATCAGATAGTGATACCTAAAATGCTTCTTTGTTATGGATTTCAAGTGCCCTACACACATATGCTATAATGTTGTATGCATGATCTTTTTCATCTATAACCACATCAAGTTTTATGCTTACCTTATTAATTGATTCACTCAAATACTAATTGGAATGAGGAAATACTTGTTGATAACATTCTCTCATGTCTATGTAGCTTAGCAAGAACGAAATAGAAGAGATTTATGGCACACGTCATATTGGCCGTGCTCAAGCTCGTGGACTTGTTGGTTTGATGGATTTCTTTTGTTTTAGCGAGGTTAGTTTTATAATTGAGTATTATGTATTTATGTTGTGTTAGCAATGATACAAGGATATTTAACTCTGGTATTGAGTTGACATGTACTCTGTTCGGTATATTGATTGGTGGCAAGTGGACCACTTAAATTATACTTCCTCTGTCCCAAAATGAGTGTCATCCTTTCTATTTTGAGAAAAATTAAGGGAAAGTTAGTTAGTGTGGTATGTTTACTATTGTATCCTCATGATCATGTGTTGAGAGATCCTAACTAACTTTTTATAAGGATATTATTGACAATTCATGCATAACTAACTTAATAGAAAAGGAAACAAGACACTCATTTTGGGACAAAAATGCAAGAGAAACATGACACTCATTTTTGGACGGAGGGAGTAATTTATTTTATCCAAAAAAGGAGTCAAACCCACAGGTGTGTGTGTGTGTGCAGGCTCTCGGCAATCCATCCCTGCCATTCTATAGTCCTTGGCCAGATTTGACTCTTAATGCCCGAAATGACCTGAAGGCTGCAACATGTACGATAAAACACTAAACTACACCAATGCATCAAATATGATAAAATGACTAAAAATAAGCAGTTAAACTAAGATAAAAAAGGAGAATTAGATTCAAATAATGAGAATGTAAGCGATGAAAGTATACACAAATAATGGTTATCATATATCTCTTAGTGGATGACTTAGTCATGCCATTGATATGCACATGCTGGTCTTACTTCTTACATAACAATGAATATAGTTCTCAATGCGTTGTTATAAATATATGTACAGTAACATTTGTTAGTATGCAGACATCAAACTACCTCAGCTCTATTTGTATTATTTCTTCCCCTTTCCTGTCAAACCTTAAGAAATCTTGAAGAAGACATACTCATAAAAGTAATGATAGATTGATAGGCTTTTAACATTCTATATGTTTGGTGAATTCAGCTACAATTGCTGGAGCATGACTTCATGAACACATAGCATCATTTGAAAGTGTTTCATAATTTAGAGCCTCAATGAAGATTCATGCTTGAGAGTTAGAGTTTATAGTATATTATTTTGACAGATACCTTTTCAATAATTCTATTAGATGCAGAAACTTAATTCCTTTAATCTTTTCTTTTGATTACTCTATTCTACAGTTACTGGTCAACTGTAAAAGTCATCCTTCTTTGGCATTTTAATTGCATTTTACCTGTCTAAAAAGCAATTACATATTTGGATAAAATGACATTGTTTCATTTTATTGTATTGGTCAATATTTAAATGTATAGCTGAGAGCATTTACCATTGTTGCAAAACAACTGCAGTTTTGTGAAAATTGGGAAGGCTAAAAAATAAAAAGCTGAGAGATTTTCCGTGGCTGTTTTTGATGTTTGGTTTTGGTTGAGCCTTATAAAATCTTTCCGTGTAAGAAAAGTTTCAGAAGTAGCTATGATACTAAGTGAAAAAGGTAAAGCTTCAAACACTTGAAACCAACTTTTGAAACTCAGTAGCATTCACTAAAAACAATTATATGCTTCATCTCTTCTAATACTTTCCATGTCTACATCCTCCACAATCAATGTGTACGGCATACAATTGTTTATCTTAATAAGTGGAATTGAATGATGCATAAATCGAGAGTCCGAGAACTTCAAGGGGAACATGTGATGTTTTATAGTGTGCCATGACTCTTGGCATTCTTGACAGAAATGAGAATCTAGGATAGTATACCTTTTTAAACAAGTCTTGAAGTCCTTTTACTCCTTTTACTGGGATACATGACAACTAGTGGACCTTATTCCTTTCCTAATGGGATATGGTTGACAGAAATGAGAATCTAGGATAGTAAACTTTGTTTAAACAAGTCTTGAAGTCCTTTTACTGGGATACATGGCAACTAGTGGACCTTATTCCTTTCCTAATGGGATATGGTTGACAGTTGATTCCAACTAGATTTTAAGTGAAGGCTATTATAAGCTAAGAGTGAATTTTGGACTTTCAAAAAAAGAAAAAAGAAAAAAAAGAAGTGAATTTTGGAAGAGTGTCTGATTGCACATGCTTGAGTTACGCCAAGGGCAGATTTTGGCACACACAAAGAACACCTTAAAACACAGACTTTCTATTATTATTATTTTTTGGAAGAGTGCCTGATTGTACACACTTGGGTTACTCCATTAACGCATTTTGGAACACACAAAGGACACCTTAAAACACAAACTTTCTATTTTATTTGTTTTTAAGAAAATCAAATTTACAAAAGAACCTGCAGCCTACTTTCCCTAATTCTTAATTATTATTATTTTTAAATTTTGGCTTTCAGACTTCTCCAAGACTGAATATTTCTCTTAATATTACTTAGTATGCGAAATATGTAGTCATCTTTTGTTCCTCGTAATTAAGATCTTTTGCATTATTTTTTCATTGCTGCTGGTTCAGTTAGTTTTTTTATTTATAATTTTTTTGTAATTGATGCCCAACAATTTCCAATTGGCAGCAAATCCCATGCTCTTATTTAAACAATGCTTGATTTTGGTTTTGGTTTTAATTTTAATTTAATTTTATGAGTTTTATATTTGAATTGATGTCATATATTTATCGTTTTATTTAGCATTTAACTAAAGTTTCCTCATTTGTTGTGAAAATTTTGTCACTGTGTCGTGTCCAAGCAACATAAGGTGAAAACTTTGTCAATTTGAGTTTGCTTAATAGTGTAATCTTTTTATGTCTCCAATTTTCTTTATTTTCCAAATTGATGTCCCTATCTTTGGGGTCAATTTCTATATAGTTGCATGTGAAATCCAGTCTTATTTTTATTTGCTATTGCTGTTGTCCTCGATATGTATTTTGTGCTTATAGGCCAGTGGCCAGAAGTCAGCAGTCCATTCTTTTTTCCTTCTTAGAATTATGGATTTCTTGAATCTATTTTTAGTTTTGTTATATGCTTTGATACTAGATTTTTTATTTTTATTTTGTAGGCTTGCCTTATTGCAGATATGGTGCAATATTTTGTTGATGCTAAGTTGGAATTTGATCCTACATATATTTATCAAGACGTAAACCGTGCAATTCAGCATGTTCATCGAAGTGGCTTGGTCCATAGAGGAATTCTTTCTGACCCCCATAAATATTTGGTTAAAAATGTAAGTTATAATTATCCATACAGATTTGATGTACAGTTTGCTATCTAGTATGTTCAAGAGGTGCTATCTAGCAAAATGTTCCTCAAAATAGGATTTTGTGTTTAAGTTGAAACTTGGATTTTTTATTTGCCTTTAGAGTTTGAACTTTTTCATTAAATGATAAATATTTCAGGGTCAAATGCTTTACTTTCTAAAGATGCTAAGGGAGAAGGGGAAGAAGCTATTTTTGCTGACCAACTCTCCATATTATTTTGTGGATGGAGGGATGCGTTTTTTGTTGGAGGTACTTTACATTACTGATTAAATGGAATTAGATCATAACATTATTTTAAATTTTCTTCGTTCTGTTTTCTATTTTATAGTTCAAAGTTACATCTCCCAGTAGTTATTTGTGTTGATTATGATGCTATTTTGAGGTGGGTTCTTGCAGTGTCATGCATTAGATGAACATAAAAATATAAATAGAAACTGAAAATTGAAATTATGAGATAAGTATGACAGACTAGTCACCCGTCTTGCAACCCTGGAAAGTGAAAACATACATTCAGATTATGATTGAGGAAGAGAATTATATATTTGTTTAGGAAGTTCTCTCTCCCTCTCTCTCTCCCTCTCCCTCCCTCCCTCTCTCTCTCTCTCTCTCTCTCTCTCTCTCTCTCAAGCGTGCGTGCGCGCGCGCACACACACACACACACTATGTATGATTATGAGCATACACTGGTCATGGAATTGTGAGTATCATTCCATTTGAAAATTAAAAAGAATAAAATATCATTGATGTCAAAACAATTTTTTTAAGCTAAGGTGACTTGGAATAATTCTGCATTTAGTTAATATTTCATAACACGTTGATCAGTCTGAAAAATTCGAGGTTCAGAAGGCAAGAAAAGCTAACGTGCACTTAAATATATGTGGGTACTTAGCACAAAATATAAGAAACATATTCACTTTATTTGTTTTAGTATTTTGTCCTGCTCTACTGTCGTTTATCTCTGTTATATAAAAACATGTATTTTAAGTTTTCTAAGCTCAGCATTTCATGTTCATTAGGATTCTATCGGTTACAAAGACTGTTGGAGAGAGCTTTTTGATGTTGTGATTGCTCAAGCTAATAAACCAGAATTTTATACATCTGAGCATCCGTTCCGGTTTGTAATATCAGTTTCTAAGTTCTTTACTTGTTTCTTAGATTTTACATGAGAATATAACAAGAAGTGTTTTTTTTTACTCCCTGATGACCTTGAATGGTGTTCATGGTTATGTTTAATTTTCACCCTTTTATTTTGCCAACTCATACAAGTATTTTCAAATACCAGCAGCAGGGATTCAGATTGGCTGAATAGTTAAGTTTATCATAAATCTGGATCTGTTTTATAAATTACTCCTCGGTGGCTCCGTCCCAAAATTATTGTCCACTTTTCCATTTTCAGAGAGATTATGGATTGTTTAGTTACGATTGTTTTTTTCTCAGTATGTCCCATTGTATTCTTGTTATGACAAACTCAAGCTATTCTAACTAACTTAACTTAAGGATATTGTTGGTGATTAATTTTTAACTAACATCCTAAAAAAGGAAAGTGGACAATTATTTTGGGACGTAGGGAGTATCTATTAACTGAAGCAAAAGTGATGTTTGAGTTGACGCTTTACATTCCTAAGGTTTATGTCGTAGCTTTACTTGGAATACTGGTATCTTATTTGCTTATCTTTTGTTTATTGTCTTCCTGGACTTCAACATAGATGTTATGACACTGAGAAGGACACTCTTGCTTTCACAAAGGTGGATGCATTTCTCCCTAATAAAGTTTATTACCATGGTTGCCTCAAATCATTCCTCGAAATTACTAAGTGGAATGGCCCAGAGGTATGTTTCAATTGATTTCTTGTTGGAATCAGTTCAGCTGTTTATTATTATTATTATTTTGTACATTCATAATCAAGTTGAAACTTTAAACATTTTGTTTTAATTAATTTTCTATGGTTCAGTTCATGTTAAACAGTAAGCCTATTATATATTCCCTTGGTTAGGTGATATACTTTGGAGATCATCTATTTAGCGATTTAAGAGGGCCTTCAAAGTCTGGCTGGCGCACTGCTGCAATCATACATGAACTTGAAGTATGTCTCTGGTCAGATTCTTTTTGGTTTGTTTATAAGTGCATCATATATTCTATGCTAACCTAATTTTGATATGTTTCTTGTCTGACTGTGTTACTAAGAGATAAAAAAAAAACTATTTTTTTTAAAGAGGTGAATAAAATTTGGTTTATAATTTAAATCGCTAGAGGAAATCCAAACCAAAAGGCAGTGTTTATTGTTTACAAAAATCGAGTTAGTTGTGTGGCAGCTTGTTAAACTATCTCGTAATTGATTGGTTTCTTTCGTCGGCTTGTTGCGCCAAAATTGATGATAATTATAATTTGTCTGACATGATAATCTTCAAAGCATTGATGTACAATGTGAATAAGGCCAAAAGAACAAGTTATCTCTTATCAAGAAACGAGTACAGAAATATGAGTCATTGTTTTATGATATATACAAATATACATCATCACTGGTAGAATATTAGTGTACAAAAGTATTAGGAGAAATAAGGGTTCATTTGTTAAGTATTGGTTGGTTGTATTCAACTGTTAAAAGCCTTGAAAGTTGAAACTAATAGATTTTTGAACCTGCAATGGATGTTTCTATTGACAAGATAAAGATGTGCATACAATTATTTTTATTTTAAAGAGGTAAGAACTTGATATTGGATCTTAACCATGCTTGGATTATCATTCTTATGTTGTAAAACTCAAAATAAGCTTATGAAGTGCAAGAAACTTTACTTTCTGGTATAAGACTTTTATTTATTTATATTTTTATTGTTAGTTTTAATTTTATCTTGTTAATATTATTTGGTAGTATTAGTTTTACATAGAAATCTTATGAAATACTACTAACTTTACTTCTCTGCTATATATGCGTATTCCTCTATTTTTGTTTTAAAGTTTGTTCCTGTTTATATAGGTAGATAATATAAATATTTCATAGATTGTGCTCTTATGAGATTTTCATTTTATTGTCTTTGCAGAGTGAAATACATATACAAAATGCTGATAATTATCGCTTTGAGCAGGTAGATTACTGTAAATTCAGTTTTTTTTTTTTTCATCACTTTTGTGAATGTTACTGGTATTCATGCATGCATTCCCAACATGAGTTTTGATAAGAACATTACTAAGTTAAATCTTTTGTGTATATACCTGTTGATCTGATTATTTTTTCTTTTGTATTTGCTGATACAATGAGACCTTTCAATGATAAAGTAGTAATAATATGTTGGGGCAATCTTGACTATGAATTTGGCAAAAAGCTTGATGAGAGTAGATACAATCTTGTCACTGAAATTGCATGTCTGTATCATATTAGGCATATGAAGTTGAAGTGGTTTATGTTTTAGTGAAGAGATACTCTTTCCGAAATGTTGATATATTACATGTGTATTTGTTGTGTGAACAATAAGCATTGTCGATTCCTTAATTTAAGGTCATCCAGAGGAGTACCAGACCTATATATTGCATGCATATCTTCATTAATAAAGAGGTGATTTGAATGTAATCCATACTGGATTAGTGTGGCCTTGTATTATCTATACAAGGAATCACTCATCATTTTTTTATTTAAATTTTTATCAATGTCTTTGATCAGGTCAATGAATTTGGTCAAAACATTTTGCTATTTGTTTCATTCCTATTATGAGGTTTCACTGAAATCAGAGATGCCATACTTCATTCTTGGATAAGTGGCATCTTGCTTCTATTAAACTGGGAGAGCATTGATTTCTCAACTTGCTTTACTGCTTATTAAATAAAGTTCTCTGACACTTTTTATTTGCTAGATTGGCTCACATCTTCTGTTCAATAGCTCTTTTTATAATAAGTAAGCAACTGATATCATTGTGCTTTGATTCATTGCCATCATGGAATGTTGATGCATTCAGTTCTTGAAAATGATGTAGGTTTAAGATGCCTATTTACATAATGTCTAAAACTCTGTTAAATTACTTAAAATTTCAATCAGTCAGATGTGAAGTGTGTTTTGGTTGATGACAAACTGTGAACCTTCTCCCATTTTTGGAGTTGACAATATTCTTATTTCTACATATTCTGTTTGAATACAGGCAAAATTTCATATAATACAGGAACTGCTTGGTCAATTACATGCAACTATAGCTGACAGGGCGAGTAGTCAAGCTTATCAGTCACTCTTTGAGGAGCTAAATGAGGAGAGGCGGAAGGCACGCCAGGCAATGAAGCAAATGTTCAATAGATCTTTTGGTGCCACCTTCCTCACTGATACTGGTCAAGAATCTGCTTTTGCTTATCACATCCATCAATATGCAGATGTGTATACCAGTAAACCAGAGAACTTCTTACACTATTCACCTGAAGCATGGCTTCATGCACCCTTTGATATCAAGATCATGCCACATCATGTGAAGGTATGTTGGCTCTCCCTAAATATTTCTCTGAGTTTATTTTTCCACTTTCTATGTGTAGTCTTGCTGCAGAAGTTTGACAGTCTGTTTTTGTGTGTACTACACGGAACTTTTACTTGTACAAACTTCAAAATTTTCCAAATGAGTATAGGTGTATTCGTCTTCCTTGGGTTTATGTTCTAAAACAATAGATTTCACCCTTTTGATATCTTCTAAAGGGAACTGGTTTCCATATATTTTTATACTCTACCAATATGACACCCATATCCCTCCCCGTCCCCATTTCTTGTTTGAACTTGATCTATCACTCCACTAAGAGGTTATTTTCATGCCAAATGCCAATGGTTCGAATTATGATGATTAGCCTATTATCATTGTTTTAAATTTTTTTAATAGATGCAATGAGTTTAGCATTTATTGAACTCATTGAAGATATGTGCCTTCTTATTGTGTCATAAATGGACAGGGTCTTTGATTTCGTTAGTTCATATTTTCTGCGGGATTTTTAATGTCCTATATCACATGCTTCGGTATCTCAGGTTTCGTCGAGTTTATTCAGAAATATTGACAGCCAGTAGTAAGGTTTTTGGGGTCATCGGCAAGGAAAGCAGTGACAAAATTCACATGTTCCATGACACTCTGCTGACTTTAGGACAGAACTCAACAAAACCAAACATTCAATTAAAAATCGGTCTGTAAGTTTCTATTCTTTTTTTTTTTTTACCTTTTTCAATCATTCTTTCAACAATTTTGTAGCCATAAAATGTGATCTCATGATCACAAATTGAAACAGTTGTACTGTTCCCAAGTCCTATCAAAATGTTAATTTTACATCCCCCAACTGTTTCATCGTGTTTGCTCGTGAACGATCTTTGCTTCCGAGTAACCTATAGGAGTCGTCATCAAGTTTCATAGTGTGGGCAGCTCTACTCGCTCCCTATTAATTCATTCCTTGTATCGGAAGCTTCGGACTATAAATAGTTACATCATAAAAGTTATGGTGAAGTGTGTAGTGAGGACAGCTCTACTCATTCTTATTAACTCACTGAGGTCTAAGAGTAACACAATAGAAGCTTCTGGTCCATGCTCTCCATGTTTATTTTAGGTAAATTAATTTGAAGAAGTTTGAACCTCAAACGCAAGCCATTTTTTGTGGCATTTTGATACGTTTCTTGAAATCTACTTTGGGACGCAATCGATTTACTGCTCTTTTTTCTCTGTGCTGGTTTTTTGAATTGAATTGATCAAAACTTGCAAGTTTTGGTCCAGACTTGAAAAAAAGTGACACTTTTCGCAACCTTATTGGCTATTGTAGCTTGCATGTGTGTATGTACGTACACTTCCATGTAATTACAAGCTTCTGTCTGTTTCTGCACGTTGCCTAAAATGACCACAAGAAGACTATTACTTGGTCAACCAATGATGCAACTAAGACTCTATTTGGATTACAATTATTCACATTGTTACTGTCATTCCCTCCATTCTCATTACAATTACCATTCTCACTATATATATATATAATTCAACATTCATGATAAAAATAATTAGATTGCTAATTAGAGTGCATTGTTTTGTAAATTAGAGTTGGTAATTTATTCATTTTGAGAACTAGGTAAAGACCTCGTGCGATACACGGGTAAGTACAATAACAATAAAAAATAACTGATATTTTCTATTAAAAAAATAAAGCATTAACCAAAATAATAAAATAAAAGGCTAACCAAAGAGAACTCAATGTCTCCATTAGAGAAAACATTGTGCATAGAGAACTAACATTGTTTTGATAGCTTAAATCACAATATGTATCGACAAAAATATAGGGCACATATACTATATACTTCAAAGAAAAGGTGGCGAGAGATTACTA
>JAYMTH010003295.1:0-11113 GCA_036897465.1 Pelargonium australe | reverse complement strand
TAAATGACAAACTTAGGGGTGGTAAAAGTAACAACATGATCTTCAGGGGAGGTATGTGTAATATTGCTATCTAAGAGGGAAGGTCTGTGTAATTTTCCCTATAATAAATGGCTTTTCACAAGATGCTGAAACAATATCTTCTACTTCACGTAAGAATCTTAGCCTGCAATATATGAGGTGGACACTGTAACAATCAATGTTCTCATTTCTAAATCAAAGTTTACAAACAGCAATCAATGGCAAGACTTATGACACACAGAAGCATCTGATGCGTTATTTCCAGACACAAACATTCAAGCGTAAGATTTCTGACAAAACGAAAAGAAAACCGATAATTCATATATCATATGTTCTACTTCTACCAGTAAAAGGTTATTAACAGTGGATGCATGAAGACCGAGGTTATTCCCATGAGAAAGTTCCGGAGTATAATTCCACATATGCTCGAAATATGAGCCATCTACTTGCAATAGCATGAAATAAGAATGGAACAGTATAGAGGATCAACTGATCAAAAATGAGATTGAGTTGTGCACTACAACAATAGCTCTGCCAAATAATGTCGAGTTTCATTGGTTAACGTTGTTGCATTTGGTCATTGGGGTTTGCTCTGAGCATTGTGATGCAAACAATGAGGATTAGTGTCGGTGAAGCCTCTTAATAAACGAGAACTATCAAGTCGGAGGTTGCCATGTCCCTGGCCTGAAGAATTGACCGGATCCCATTGGCTCTGATGACCTGAAAATAACAATGCACAACCATTAATTCAATGGGCATATTGGGTGCAAAAGAACCAAGTGCCTCCAAACTTTGAAATTGGGGTTGAGAATTGAAAGGGCAAATATGTTGCTTCTCCTCAAATCCTAAGATTGAGTAGGTGACATAGTAAACTTACTCAGGAGCTAACTTTTCTTTTGTTGACTCTTTCTGTGAAGATTTCCTGTAGTTGAAACAAAAACATGTAAATATACGTCAATTTCATTCATGAACATGTTATGAGCTTGAAATTTACTATTTGACGACAAAAACATGCATATAAGAACACAAAAAGGAATAAGAAAAGATAAACATTCTAAATCAAGTAGGTGCAGCCCTCATTCGAATAAGAGATTGAAATCAGAAAGAAAGTACGTGAAGTATAAATGATAAACGATGGTATCAATACAATCTAGTTACACCAAATGCCATAAGTTATAACACTCAGCTGCAACAGTTTCGTTTTCTTTCTGATATTTTTAATTATATACGCACCTCAGGCCACCTGCTGCTTCAGATGCTTCCTCGACCTTGTCACCTACAAGAAGATATTTCAATAAGGAAACATTGTCATTTGTCAGCACAAACAAGAAAAAAAAGTATTTCCAGCAGCAAATATTTCATATTTTCCTTATGTCAACATTCAAGGTTGCTCGGAGGTATATCTTTGCAACTTAGATTGATCTGAATCACCAGCCATTTTGGTTTTGGTCCTTGTCCAACTAGTTTTTTCTTTACGGCAGTTACAGATATAAGCATATATTCAAATGTGCACATAACTGCCACCTGATCCGTGTGTTACGTACGTAAGAAAAACTGAGCTGGTGACCCAAGCTCTCATTGGATCTTCAGTCACTCCTTTTGATGCAATGAATGATAAAACTGAAAACAACCCTGAACGAAGGCAATTCAACAATTAATTTGCTAAATAAATACAATACCTTCTGAAGCAGTTGGAAATTGTTGAATGAAGCTTCTCAAGTCTGGGCCTCCAACTTTATCTATATGCATGGAGTACAAATATTAATGATGACATAAAAAATTAAAGGAGATGTGAAGAAGAATTTGTAAGTTAGAAGCTGACCGGAGTTGATGCCCTTGCGTGATCTCCCTTCTTTTGCTCTCCTTTCCTCTTCTTCTTCTTTTTTCAGAACTATAAAAATAGAATACAATGCTTGTTAACAATATCTCTGAATAAAGAACAAATTGATTGGAAGGAAGATCAATCTTAAAGTCATGTCATCAATTCCATACCATTAAGGATGTCGAATCTAAACGAAATCAGCAAAGGAAAAAAAAGAAAAAGCAGAATAGATCATTTGTTCCAGCTTCTATTGAAGAACCATTCTTAACAGTTATAAGCTCTCCCACAGTTGAACTGTTGATAAACCATTCAAACTGTACAATGCAATTTGCAACTTTCATGCCTTCATTTGATTTGAAACTTGAATATTCCAAGAATCACAATCCAGGACTGCGACGAATTATATCTTACAAATGCTATTTCACAATTCTCCAAGGGAACAAATAGAGGATTGGTGTTGGCATAAAATATCTTCCAAGCCACTAGCAAATTATCAATTTCAGAGGCTAACTATTAACAGGAATGATCAGCAAGCAAGTAGCACAACAAAAACATAAACGTGAAGGCAGAAGTAACACATACGAGCAATATTTCGTTTAACTTGTTCACGCCTAGCCTCCAGCTCCATCATCTCCTGAAGGGGAATAAACAATTGTTTCAGAAGAGAGTAAAACTTGTTCGACCAAAATGAAACCCAATCGATTTAACTGCTTCTAAAAGTAAAGTGATTGATATAGTCCAAAAGTGCAAATGGAATATTACCAGAAATCTTAGGATGGCAATTATTGAGTGGGTACTATTTTATGTTGTTTGAGCAAAACAGAAAAAAGGGGTAGAGATACAAAATTCCAAATTTGGAGTTAACTACTGACATTCTAACTTCTACTTTAGCAATCCATAAAAGCTACAGATAATGCTACCCGCATCCCTGCATTCCAGAACATGAGGCCTACTGCGTTCTAAATCTCGTTTTGGCTAGCAAAGTGGAACATACTAAATCCTTGATCTAATTTCATGTACCAACGTGGAAAGCATTCCAAATCAACTAAATACGGCACACCTTATGTCATCAATAAACAAGCTGTGGAAAGAAAACTGTGTAGTGATTAGTGAACGTATTCCTAACACAGTTTGCCGCTATGACGTTTGCTAATCCAAACTTGAGTAAGTCTTGAGAGTCAACTAACACGTATGATGTAGAAAGACTATTCTGAATTTGGAAATTTAAGTAGGTGAAACCACAGATTAAGAAGTTAAACAAGGGTAGTCCCCACCCTTCAAAAGAAAACAGATAGTAGCAAATGTACAACTCATTTATAGTACAAGCATATCCCCAAGCGTGCAAACACACACCCACATAATATGTCATATCTTGTATGATCTCTCTAGAAGGAACCAATTCAAATTAACGTCATTTTAGAAGAAAACAGAAAATAATACCAAATATGTATATATCAAATTATGATACAATATTATTCAAAGAAGAATAGTTGAGGAACGGGAAAGGAAGAGAGGATTGAGGGATAAAGACGAGAGAAATGGTTTTACTTTACCTCTGGGGTTGGAGCTCTTTTCCGTTGCCCATTTAGCCAACATATCCATTCAACTACAATGATCAAATCGTAGAAAACCATTATGAATTTAAAATGAATTATGCTTAAAGAGCTATTTCTTGTAAAAGTCTGGTTGAAGTCAATCCATTTTAAATAAGCTTCAGTGATCAACATTGCTTTAGTTCTATAAGTATGCAAAGACAGTAAAATAAAGCAAAACTTACACATATTATGCATGAATACAAGTAAGTTAAAGAATTGAAGTTGTATAAAATTAAAAAAAAAATGAATAAATAAATATATTTTAAAAAAAAATTGTTACCTGGAATGGAGGTTGGATCATCCTCTCCTTTAAATATTACCCATCTTTTCTCTTTCACTGTCACAACAACAATATGACGCATAAGATTGACAAAATTGTTGTCAATACCACAACATGATAATAACCGCAAGCAAATTAAAAAAGGAAGGGAAAACAAACTTGGCCTGAACTATAAAGGCAAATAAGCATTTTACTATAACATATCAGTGCACTTAAGAATCAACTTACCATTCTACTTGAAATTCACAAAATTTCATCAGATGACAAAGTTGTGAAAATTTCAATAACTTGCATACAAAGAAAATATATGTAGAGTAGAATTTTATATAACAAAGATGACATGAGGGAGATGGATGGAGTGAAGAAGTAAACACAAGAACATAGTGTGGTTCAGCCGTAGAAGGTCGACATCCGCACCCCATACGCCCAAATGGACGATCCTGTATTCAGTATCTTGATATGTTGAGTAGAATAAACCTTTAACGATAATTAATGGCCGGAAGATATAACATGGAAACAAGCAAAATTAAATGTAAAAAAAGTCACTCTTACTGACTGTTACAATCCTTTAATTTGTTTTGTCTATCAAATCCCTTGATTAACTCCAAAATAAAATCTTCACTTCTAAGGTTATCTGAACGATATGTTATTATTTCTTGCTTCAACAGTCTTCAAATCAACGACATTGGATTGATAAACTGATTAAGCTGGGGTTCTAGAGTTCTCCTGGCCCAAAAATGCAAACTATAGGATTCGTGAATTCATATAGATTGCTCTATATTTTACACCATTTTGGAACCAACCAAATGCTCAAACATTAGATAAATAAATAAAATAAAAACCAATCCATCTGCCATACAAACATATATGCATTCATAAATACCCAAATTATGAGAATTTTTTAAGTTATAACCCAAAAAGCTAGCAAATTACAGAGGTGACTAAAACCAAATTCAATAACAGCCCAATTAAGCCATAACGAGACTGCAATTAAGCCATTTAAACACAGCCCAATTCGAAAAAATGCACAATAAGAGCCCCGTAACAGTCAAAAGTTGAGTGATTAGCACAAATTGTTGGAAACCCAGAAAGCAAAACTTCAAAAATAGTTGATTTGACAGAAGGAAGGAACCCACTTACGGATACCATCGATCTCCTCTTTCCTGGTGAAGTATCGGTTTCCTAATTTGTCGACTCCGGCAAGATTGCGGCCGCTGATATAGCTAACAATCCTGGAGAACAACTTCGACATTCTCGTTCGACTCTTCTCTTTCACTACAAAACTAAATTAACCGGGAAAACATTATCGAGCTCCAATATAGGTGCTGAAAACGGACGAATCGAAGCTTTGTTCTGTTTCGTGTGCTGCGAAATGATTCAGAAATCAGAATGAGTGCCACAGCGGTTCGGTTTTAGGAGCAAATAGAGAAAACCGGGTTTTCGTTCGGGTGCAGTGGGCTGGAACCCGATTCATTCTCAATTTTGATTCTTTAAAAAAATAGATTATCACCCTCATTTTTGTTAGGTTAATATTTTCGTATGGTTGCGCCTGATTTTCACAATGACGAAAATCTCTTGGTTGGAGTTAGCAAGTTAAGGTGTTTTGGAGTTTATGGAATGATAGCGTAGATTCGTTGAGTTTTTTTTTTTTTTTTCTTTTTTTGATTGGTGCATGTGGGGGCAGTTAGAAGTCTATGAAGGTTGCAGGGGAAGAGAAATGTGGTTTGTAAGGTGATAGTTTGGTTAGAACTCTTGGATTAGCTTTCAATTTTGGTATCAAAATCATATAGTAGACCCAGTTCGGTGGTGGCGAGAGGCGATCGACAACAACTTTCACACGATCGTCTTAACCTTTATACACAATTATTATCAGTTTTTCCTCTCTTTAGGTGGAGGGGGAGGATTCAAGTATTATAATGCATTTGACTTGATTCTTCAGAATATTTTAACCATTGTGGCTCATTTATGCAGTGTCGAGTTCTTATTTAAGATTTCACATGTAAACCGAATGATTTACGAGTTAGTTAATTTGTTTGGCCATTTTCACAGAGTTGTCTGAATGAATTAATCTTCAAACCTTCAATTTTATATTGTGTTTGTTATCGTCTGAATTAAATTGATAAATTAATAATGTTGCATTTATTAAAAATCCAATGGAGAGCCATTTCCGGGAAGGCTCATCTTAAGGTTTGGGACTCAACATGCCACACATTACCCTTTGGATTATTTGGCTTGCTAGAAACAATATTCTCTTCAATGATATTGTGGAACCAGCAGCCTCCTCCTTGGCACGCATCCCAAACATGTCTTTTCTCTCAATACACGCAAGGTATCAAAGCTCTTCAATATACGGTATTTTTTGCCGATAAAAAAAAATAATGTTGCATTTATTAAAAAAATAAAAATAAAAATAAACACTAATCCAAAGACTCAAACCACACCCTGCTCCATTTTACTTTGACCCGCACCAGTGCAAGATAAGCCCATCCCCTACCTTCAGTAGCCTAATCCTGGTACCAAACAGAGACGAGAGCACCACTGCTCCATGTTTCAAGCTTCCAGTTCATACGTCTAGTTTACTGTATTTTCCTCCGCTTTCTCCTCCAGTTTTCTTCGAGAAAAAACCAGAGTAATGAAAATGGTAAAATAGGGATAAAAAAGTCTTGCTGGAAGGTGCTGCAAAAACTCAACATCACTTCTCTACTGTCTATTCCCGGTAAGCTTAACCCAACACTCCTCTCTATGCAGATATAATCAGTTAACGTTTAAATTCCAGATTCAAAGCGGTTTCGCAGAGACCCCTGAAAAAAAAAAATCATGTCTTGCTCCAATCTAACCATGTGGGTCTCTTCCAAATCTTCATTTCCCAACAAATCCGCCATCCATTTTCGATTTCGCACCGACCCATTACCCCCTTTTCCTCGTATCTTATCCTCAAATGGTCTCTCTCGATCGTCACAAATTCGCTGCGGCCTGCGGGAGCTGCGGCAGCGGATGGATTCGGTGAAGAACACCCAGAAGATAACCGAAGCTATGAAGCTCGTGGCCGCTGCAAGGGTCCGGCGAGCCCAAGAGGCGGTCATTAGCGGCCGTCCCTTCTCGGAGGCTCTTGTTGATGTACTCTTCAACATCAATGAGCACCTTCGATCTGAAGATATAGATGTTCCTTTATCTGAGGTTAGGCCTGTGAAGAAAGTTGCTCTTGTTGTTGTAACAGCTGACCGTGGCCTTTGCGGGAGTTTCAACAATGCGGTTATTAAAAAAGCAGAGTCCCGGATTGCTGAATTGAAGGATCTTGGATTGGATTACACTGTGGTTAGTGTTGGTAAGAAGGGCAATACTTATTTCAAAGCTAGGCCTCATATTCAAGTCGATAGGTTCATCGAAGGAGGGGGCTTTCCTACTGTAAAAGAAGCTCAGGTGATTGCTGACACTGTGTTCTCGTTGTTTGTTAGTGAAGAGGTTGATAAAGTGGAGCTTGTGTTCACTAAGTTCACTTCATTGGTGAAGTCTAATCCGGTGATTCGGTCGTTGCTTCCTTTGTCTCCAAAAGGCGGGGTCTGTGATGTGAATGGGAATCGTGTTGATATTCCGGAGGATGAGGTCTTTAGGTTAACAACCAAGCAAGGGAAATTGACTGTGGAGAGGGATAGTGTGAAGAGAGAGAAGGCGGAAATGGTTCCGCTTATGGAATTTGAGCAAGATCCGGCTCAGATTCTTGATGCTTTGATTCCTCTCTACTTAAATAGTCAACTTTTGAGAGCATTGCAGGAGTCTCTTGCTAGCGAGCTTGCTTCGAGGATGAACGCTATGAGTACTGCAACTGATAATGCGGTTGAGTTGAAGCAAACTCTTTCAATGAAATACAATCGAGAACGACAGACAAAAATTACGGGGGAGATACTGGAGATTGTTGCTGGAGCTGAGGCTCAGACACTTTCATAGTTTGATTAATTTGGGTAAAATTTTGCCTCTTTTTTAGTAAAACTTTGTAACTCTCCATATGCTAGCTATACAAATAATCACTTGCATCTTTATTCTAACCACATCTTTAGCGATCCATATTGGAAACAGGATATATTATTTTGGATTTTAAGAAGAAATAAACATTTCTGCTAGCATAACTAAGTCTCCTGCTCTTTGTGAGTCCACCTTTCTGGGTTATGCTCAATAACTTATCATGTATTCTTAGTTAGCTTTATGATATCTCGATGAAGTTCAACTAGTTGTGCACAGATCGTATCCAAACTCTTAGTAATGTTTTTTATTTGAAGTTCTTGTGCAATGCTTGTTAGCTGTTGAAGTAATTCCTTGCAATGTTATTGAAGATGTACCGGTCCTCTGACTATTGATGTTCTCTGTGTATTTTACTATATGTTCAATCTCAAGCTCATTCTTTTCTTTTTCCCTTTTTAGTGCAAATATTGAAGTTTTCTAAATCTACCTAATTGATTGCTTCTTGTTACTTTGTTTGCTTCTTGTCCTTAACTCTACCACTATCCCACATTAAACTTATATTCTGATTCATGAGTTCGACCAAACCTTGTTTCAACCAGAATTATGCTACTTCATTGCTGCTTACTTTTGGAAAGAAAGTTCCGAAATTGGTACTGGTAATGAATTTCCTTACTGCCCAGAAGTGGAGTGGGGATCTGTTAATGAACCTTGTAGTTCATTTTGCATAGCTACAAGTTTTCACTATTTGGTTGTTGGAAGCTATGTTTCCATGAACTGTAGATTGTCCAGTTTTAGTTCTAAGCACAGCTTATGGTGGTATTTGTGCGAGTCTGTTGAATACTAGGAACCAGAGTTTTCGTTCTAAGCACAGCTTATGGATATTGGCATTGGTGTGGAGTTAGAGTTTTCTCCATAGATTTGTCCAATGCTGGTCGGTTTTGTTGCAAGCAAAATCCGGTCCAATCCAATTCAACATTTATCGGATCTAATTTTATCGAATGGATTTTGGATGCCATCACTACATGTGGTACACTAATGTAAAATTTATATTCAGATTGACATTAAAATGTTTAAAGTAAAATTGTTTTGGGTTAGATCCATCGTTAAACTTAATCTCAAGTATATATAATGACCAGATATTATCTATTATCATAATTAATTCTTGATAGATTTAGGGCCTATTTGTGAACTCCATGAAGGCTCTTTTATGCTCCTATAGAGCTACTAAATAAGATGTAGAGGCAATATTTATTTGGAGCTTTGTACTTTTGTTTTTATCTTTTTGGTATCCGCAATATTTTTTCTTTTTCGAACTAAATTATATTTTGCTTATGAAAAAAAGAAAAAAAATTGGGTGATTGTTTAGTTAAAAAAGAGTCTATTGGAGGTTGAAAAAGAATTTTGAAACTTATATATTGTCTGATAAGTTACCAAATGAGATATGAATACATATTTGCAACAATAATGTCGAAACACCATGGGCTTGAGTTAAGAGGTTTAGTCTCTTTTCTGAACACTATTAGTTTCTTGTATATATACCATTTTAGACCGTTACAAAAAAAAAAATTCGGCATCTTTATGTATCAAAAAAATGTCGAAAAATGTATATCATATAAATCACAAGAATGTGACAATTAAATCGTTATTGTCTCGTTTTAAATTTTTTTTTATTAGGTTTAATGTTATAAACAACCCTCCAACTATTTTTAAAATCATCATTATACTAATATTATATAATCTCATCATCATTGGTTTAAAAAAATATTTATTTTCCATTTATCTCAAAGGGAATAGGCTAGGGTTATGAACTTCTAATCTAGAATTTGATTATCGAGTCGATTCCATGATTAGAAGTTCATTCCATACCGGACCAGACCGTAATAAGATAAGGTTCTATACATTCTCATTGTTTTGCACACGCCTTAACCTTAAGGCGCATATGCAAATTGTGATACTAAATAGATGTTATATTATCGGATAAATTTTAGTAAACAATTGATTTTTGTACACTGAATGTTGAGATAGGATAGTTGAAGGATGAATAATAATTATAAAAATAGTTAGAGGATCAAATATAAATTTGTTTATATTTGAGGATAAACGACAAGTTTTACTCCTTCTATTATTGTGGTGTATGTTGCTACCATGCACGTAGAAACTAGAAAAGAGACATTATTGTATAAAAATAATAAGTTAGTTGATTTTAGAGGTAATTACTGTTGAACGCCCTATAGTTTACATGTTTTTTTAGCTAGCACCCCTGAAGAATTTTTATAAACTTTTGGATAGTGTGCTTTCCAATATTGTTTCTGTTACTAAATCTGTTAGTTTGATATACAAAATACGATTTTACCCCTTATTGACAAAATGCTTCATCACCATGTGTGAGCCGTACCACTGCCCAGTCCCGAAAGGGGCGGTGGCGACAACCTAAACCACACACTTAGGTCATAGGAGGAGGTGATGACGCATCTGGAGAGAGACCAGCAACAAAGGTCACAAGAGAAGAGCTACGATCAAATCGACCAGGTCGGAGGGAGGGAGCTTATGTCAATATGCTCCATTATTCTCAGTCGTGAGAACGACGCCGCCGCGATCGGAAAAGCAGATCTGGTTGTTCGTGATTGGCAAAGCCTAGATCTGCTCCACCTTTCTCAGCCACGAGCACGCAGGAACCATTGCCGTGTGCAGACCACCCCAAGAGAGATGAAGAGGACGCCATCGCCGACAGGGGCGGAGCCACATAGTGCCTTATGGGGTCACGTGACCCAGTGGCTTGAAAATTTCAGTAGCAACTGTGATGAATTTCCAATATTTTAGCAATATCTTACATTGGTGCCCCCATATCAATTCAAAGTCAGATTCATTGTTTGTTTAGACAAAAATAGTAAACATAATATATGGGTCCCACTTGAGTTAAGATATGTAATTATATCTTAATTTCTTTAATTTTGGTTGGAATTACTGAATTAGATCTCATCAAATATTTTTGTTATCCTTTTACTGCTTGAAACATGTTTTTCATTTTTTTTAGGCATTTTCATTTATAGTCATACTGTTATTATAAATAATCAATTTATATTTTGCTTATAATGTTAAAAAATAAAATAATTTTATGTAAATGTCACAGCATATTTTTGTTTCTGTATTTATTGGATATTTGCCCACTGTCTACCGAAAATAGTAATTTAAAATATTTAGTTAACAAAATTAGTCATTTTTGTGTGTTACTTTACGTCTAGTTATATAGAGTGAGATTGAAAACGAGACGATTATGAAAACGAACATGTACTAATATTGATTTACTATTCTAGTTTTTGCCTCATGAAAGTTTTCTTTTTTATCGGTTTATACCATAGGGTTTTTAAGCGGACTCATAAACTCGCGGTTGACATCTTTAAACCGTTTTACCACACTCGTACTACTATTCATTCGCGGGTA
>JAYMTH010003294.1:0-11114 GCA_036897465.1 Pelargonium australe | reverse complement strand
GACCCCGCCACGCGCCACGAGATCCCCTCCGGAATCACCCGCCCCGCCGCGGATCTCCGCCGCAGCAAGTCCTGCTCCGGCTCCAACCGCGACGCCTTCGCCGGCATTCCCGAGCCGCGCCGCAATTCCTGCGATGTCAGAGGTCGGAGCACTCTGTGGGATCTCTTCCACACTGATAACGAGAGGGGTGGTTTGGACAAGCTCGAGATTGGGAATTTAGGGTTTGAATTGAAGGAGGAAGATGAAGCTGAGGAGGAAATTAGGGTTTCGGAGGTCCTTTCTGCGGCCGATGCGGATGGTATTGATATGAGAGTAGAGAAAGTTGAAGAATTTGACGAGGGTGTAGAGATGAAGACGATGAAGGAACATATAGATCTCGAATGGCAGAGTAAGAAGAATACAGGGAGGGACTTTAAGGACATTGCTGGGAGCTTCTGGGAAGCAGCATCTGTGTTTAGCAAGAAGTTGAGAAAATGGAGGGGAAAGCAGAAGTTGAAGAAGAAAGGCGGCGCAGGTGGCGATTTGGTGGCGGAGAAAGCTGGGAAACCTTGTCCGAGGCGGTTCAGAGAAACCCAATCAGAGGTTGGGGATTATGGTCTTGGCAGGAGATCTTGCGACACGGATCCGAGAATGTCACTAGATGCTGGTAGGATATCTTGTGATGATGTGAGGTTTTCGTTCGATGAGCCCAGAGCTTCGTGGGACGGGTATCTGATTGGGAAGGCATATCCGCGGCTAGCGCCATTGGTTTCTGTTGTTGAGGATGTTAAGGTACCTGTATCTGAGGGAGGATTTGAAGAACAAAACCCAGTTGTGGAGAAGATGAAGTCTGTGAACGAGGAGCAGAAGAGCCCCGGTGGATCAGCTCAAACTCGGGATTATTACTCTCTGCAGAGGAGGAGGAGGAGTTTTGATCGGAGAGCTGCAGGGTTGGAGGTTGAAGAACTGAAATCCATAGCCAATGCAGAGGTGACCCCTGAAACGATTGGTTTGTTTCATGGGGCGAAGCTGCTGATTACAGAGAAAGAATTGATGGAGTCGAACTGGAACCAACCCATTGGTGGAAGCCATAGCTCCGAGAGCAGTCACTCTGCTTCGAATAACGATATTGCTTCTGTTGCTGCTGGGGTTGTAGGCCAAAAGGGGTTTAATCACAAGTTGCGCCGGTGGCACAAAGTGTGGAAAATTTGGGGATCTATACAGAAGCAGAGGCAAGGTGAAAATAAGTGTGAAGCCGAAGAGAAGTATCTTGGAGGAAATGTGATTGACAGACCACTTGCTGATTCTTGGCAAAAGCTTAGGAGGGTGGCCAATGGAGAAGGAAACGGGGCTGTTAGCCAGAAACTTATGCGCAGCTACAGTGTTAGCTCTAGAAACTCGTATAGTAGCGTGGCTGGGTTGGTTCACAGTATCGAAACAAAAAGCAATATCAACAAGAGAAGAGAAGAACTGGTTTTGCAGCGAAATAGGAGCGCCCCATATTCTCCAACCAATCTTGATAACGGGCTATTGCGATTCTACTTAACTCCATTGAGAAGCAGCAGAACTAAATCTGGCAAAAGTAGGCTAAAGACCTCACACTCCATATCCAGAAATGTCTTGTAAAGGCGCTTCGATTGTTCTTCATTGAATGGTATGTTTGTAAAAAGACATATTAGTATGTTTCTTCTAGCTCCTTGGACAACTCACACCATATTGTTATTTCTATGTACTTCACATGTTTTTTACTTTTTCTAATAATGCAGAAATGGAAATTGTAACATTTTTGTCTGATAATTGTTTTTGATTGAGCTGTGCATCTGTGTCTGATCTAGCTTTGGTTTACTATCACAACTGATCTATTATATGAAAATTTGGTGGCTCAATGCACGAGCCTTTCATTATTGTAGGCTAATTAAGTTAGGTTTTGTGTAATATGGACATGTAAATTATGTGCATCTGTAGTAAGCAAGCCTTTAATAGCATTATGGCGAATTGCAGCTCAGCCGACCATGTTCCGGGTAGCTTTCTGTGAATGCACATAATATTGAACTAATGCATCTATCATGCTTCTTTGTTCTTTAATGTGATAGTGAACATGGCTCATAATAAGAACAATGTGAAGAAGGATATATACGTTTTGTTTTATTGTCCGTTTTCATTGTCCAAACAATATTCAAGTTTACTGTCATACTAGGGAGGTGGAGAGAACCATCAGGGTGGACGCTGAGAAAGTATGTCGAGAATTTCTCACTTTTGTGCCGTAAGGTAATGCAAAGAAGTCAAAGAACATTTCCTATATGCACAGCTTATCTAAGAGATGATTGGTGTGACCTGGAGATTTCAATCTATGGGGGTGATCTTCACTTGTAAATGTAATTAGGTATGTTCATGCCTTTTTTTTTTTTTTTTACTATTGTTTACTAAAACGATCAATTCAACAGGTGATTCCATTCATGTTCTGATATTGTTAAAAAAAGTTGTTATTTTCAGAAAAATGATCCTCAAAATGGCGGAGGCTCGTGAACTGGACTGGACTGTTTTATCCTCAAAAGAATGAGTTGTTTAGTCGGGAAGACAGAACTGAGAGCTTCTGGAGATGCATATACGGCAGAAGATCAAGCATAACTTCCTCCGAATCCTATTTGCATATACTCTTTAATCTGTGTATCTAAATTTTACTATAGGAATGTAAATCTGGCTAAATTGTCATGCTTGTTGTTGTTAGTTACCTTGATCTTGTTAAACGTTAATTAGTTCAATATTATTTTATGGGTCCCAGTTCGAAACACAGCACAAAGTTAGTGTGTTTATAAAATGACATATATTTTGTAATCGTGTAGTGACACACACGACACACACTTAACGTGTCAACTGTGTTAGATAGTACCATGTTGATTTTATCGTGCAAAATGTATTTAGTCGTGTTAGGGCCAATTGACGACTCATTTTGTCAGTGTTAAACTTGTCATGTTTGTGTTCAACCGCTCATCACAATTACTAAATGAGTCGTATTCGTGTCGGGTTGTGCAGTAGCATCACACCCTCAACCTTCAAGGCTTCAACATGACATGAACACGATGCACACACACGAACTGCGAGCTCTGGTCTGATTTGCTATCACAGCTAGTCTATTGCATGAAAAATGAATTGTTCTTCAGCCTGAACTCTTGTGCAGTGTCCAAAATAGGCTACAAGGGATAAAGAGAGGAACACTTCTATGGCAAAGATACTGAAGTCTTAGCTTCTATATGCATACATAGCAACAACAACAGCAACAAAAAAATCATTTGTCAATCACATTAAGGTCAATTCTCTAACAAAACTCAAAAGTGAGCCTAAATATGGCATAAAAAACATCTCTTATTATCCACTTAGAGCAAGCAACTAGCACAAAACAACACAAAATGCATCAGTTTCTCATTAACAGACAAAGCAACACTTACTCAATATCATAGCCTTTCTCTTGCAGCTCCGAGATCACCTCACTCCTCATCCGAAACCACATCTTCTGAACTTCCTGCTCGAACTTCTCGTTCTTCAAACCCATCCCGTAATCATCTGTCTCGATGATCCCTTTCGGCCCAATTTTCGTGCCAATCGCGCCTCCCTTGGCAATGAACTCATCCATTGCCTCTTTATCCCCCGGGTATGGATAATCTATCCGCTCGTAGAGGTGAGCTAGCTCCTTCTCTTCCTTGGGCTTAGGCATCAATGTCCACCAACCCAGAGGTGATGTTTCATTGTACACCCACGCAGCTCCAAATATTGCATATGTGCATAGCAAGCCCCTGCTTATGTTCTTCCAGAAGAACATATCTTCTTTGCCGAGTCCTATTTTCGATAGAAACTTCTGGACTTCGAAGCCTGAAAATCAAAGAACCACATTACTGTAATTTCTTGCGAACAAAGGGTTGAAAAAAAATGCATGTTTTTTGTTTCAGACATTTCGTCGAACAGGTAGTGTGCACCTTCTTTGAAAACAACAAAAAAATCACAGGAACGGAAATGGTTTGTCTCGCGGAATTGGGTATTTGATTTTTTACCTGTTTTGACATTTTGGTGTTTCTTGCGAACCATCGATGATCCGATGATTGTGCGCTTGGCCTGTCAGTTTCTGAGCACACAGTTTCGTCGTCTCTTCTCCAGAACAGAAACCAAATTGTCGAAACGCACGCACTAATGACGAAACTGATAAAACGCGAAGTTAAGAAAAGCGACAGGTCGCTTTATATCTACTTAAGGACAAATCCGTCAATTTATCCTTTCCGAAAATGTTGTTTGCTCCGGTACCACTCGTTTCGTGCGACTTGTCGTTTAAACCATTGCAGAGAAACTCACAAAGAACAGAACAATTCAGAGTTCTTTTGCAAGTTGAATGTGTGTTCTTGCATGATACAAAACGAACACGACACGCTGTTTTATAGAATCAACATATTTGAAACGACCCGACCCAACACGTTTGATAAGTTTTTAAGACTATGTTACAAGTATATATACTCAATTAAGTGTGTGTTGTGTGTGTCGTGCTTCAGTTTCACAACATGATTAATCAATCGTGCATTCGTGCCTGAGTGTTTTAGACGTTCAATACTCCAACACGAACGCTGTAT
The DNA here is from genome assembly GCA_036897465.1 of Pelargonium australe. Taxonomy (NCBI): domain Eukaryota; kingdom Viridiplantae; phylum Streptophyta; class Magnoliopsida; order Geraniales; family Geraniaceae; genus Pelargonium; species Pelargonium australe. Next base: position 6,522 of record JAYMTH010003294.1, on the reverse strand, counting down.
GGTTACAAAATGTGTGAAACCTGTCATACTAATTTCACGTCGTGTGTCGTGTTATGACACGAATAGCCAGCTCTACGTCGCACCAGATGTTTCGATTTATTTAACACACGCATTGATTCTCTGATCTTAAGTAATTTCTATACACCAATGATGAATGCAAGAAACAGGGAAAGGCTTTATTCAAGCAACACTTACACTTACATTTCAACATTTCTTTCACATCAAGAACAAGAAACCTATAACAATTGACCATTGATCATTTACACAGCAGCTGAGATCAAACAAGTACATACAAGAATCATCAATCACGCGAAAACCGTCATTTCTTCGCAGCTTGATGAAGAGTTCCCACCGGCTTTTTATATGTATACCACTTCGCAACGAAGAGAAAAGCTCCCAAGTTGAGCACACTAAGCACAGCCAGGAGCCAAAAGAAGTTCTGGAGAGCCCCTCTGTTCAAATTATCAGGTATCCAACCTTGCTTCCCGTTTTTGGCACTGATATCAGTAACGATCGTCACGAGCAACGAGCTCAAGTAGTTCCCTAGCGCGACAGTAGTGAGCGCGAGGGCCGAGCACAGGCTTCTCATAGCATCCGGAGCCTGCTCGTAGAAAAACTCCAATTGTCCGATAAATGTGAAAACTTCTGCACAACCTATAAGGAAGTACTGAGGAACTTGCCAAAAAATCGACATAGGCATTTGCTCAAGATCATAGTAGTTGTGCCTTTTGACAATCCCGAGCCTCACAACTTCTAATAGTCCCGCGGATAACATGGCGAAGATGGATATGAATAGGCCAATGCCCATTCTTTGGAGCTGAGTTAGGCCATTCTTGTGCCCGGTGAGTTTTCTCGCGAATGGGACGATGATTCTGTCGTAGATTGGGACCCAGAAGAGGACACTGAGAGTGTCGAAAATGGAGAGCGAAGCTGCTGGGATCTCGAAGCTTGATGGGTGCAAACGGGCATCCATTTTTTCTCCTTGTAAGGTGAATAATGTGCCCATTTGGCCATAGACAGCAGAGAAGATTATGCCAGTGGCCCATATGGGAAGCAATCTTATGATGGCTTTGAGCTCTTCAACTTGTGTCACAGTGCATAGCCTCCATGGGTTTACTGATTCCTTCAAGTGATCGGATTGTGTCTCTACGGATGCTTTGTCAAAGAAACTGAAGTTTACATCAGTAAGGAACTAATAAAAAATCATTGCAATGATTTTACATTTTACCGAATAACTTAGTATAGTTCCTTTTCAAGTTTTGCTTCCGTGACACTTCCTTTAAAAAGGCATTGTTGTTACCAAACAAGCACATATAGACTTATAGTTGAGACACTAACCTTAAATCTTTTGTGTGATCAAGCTTGCGGCTTCCTTTGATGACAGACTCTTCATCAGCTGTCTCGTACAAAAGAGACTTGTCAGCAGGGACTTGAACCCAATACTTCTTGAAGGACGCGACGACCACTTGACACAGGCGAGTCAGAGGGCTCCCGGCAGGCTTCTGGTTCCTATACAACCGAGTGCCCGAGAAGAAACTCACTACAGCAATAGCCATGCACACCGCGGGAATGCCAAAACCCCATCCCCATCCCACATTTTCTTGTACCCATACCAGCACAGAACTAGCAATGAGAGCACCAATGTTGATGGAGAAGTAGAACCAATTGAAGAAGGAGCTCTTGTGCTTCTTCTCAATCTCATCGGCATCATCAAACTGGTCTGCTCCATAGGATGAGACACAAGGTTTAATACCTCCAGTGCCCAATGCTATCAGGTAAAGAGCTAGAAAACACACTGCACTTTGTGCATCTGTTGCGTGGCAATTATCTTTCCCATAACATGTTGGCTTTAGGCCAGAAACTGATGCTGACATTGTCAGCAATGCCATCCCCTACACGAAAAAATTGACATCTTTCATCGAAGTGCACAAAGTCATGAATGAGAGTGAAAATGTTTTAAATTGATTATGAAAAAATGTCTAGATAACCAGTGAAGAAGTTGTAACAGAAAAAATGTCTAAACGAGCATTGAAAACTGATATCGACAAACATTGAAATGATGACCTAAACAATGTCATTTGTGCACGCAAGTGAGTAGATATGTTGTAGATAAACCGTGAAGAAAAAATGTCTAGATGAACATTGAAAACTGATCTCGACAAACATTGACATGATAACCTAGACAATGCCATTTGTGCACTTATTGAGCATTAACCTTTGTGCTCCTCGGCGTTCCCTTGAAACAAAGAAAAATCTCGGTATATGTTCTTATGTTCGGACTATGAGAGTAGATATGTTGTAGATAAACAAGGAAGAAATTAAAACGGGAAAAATGTTCAGACAAGTATCGAAAAACGATCTCGACAAACATTGGAATGATATCCTAAATAGTGTCATTTGTGCACTTATTGAACATCAAACTTAGAGCACCTAAGTGTTCCCTTAAATCAAAGGAAGTGTTTATATGTTATAGACTACTGTTATGCAACTAAGGACATACAGCTCTTAGTACAAACACAGACCCCAAACTTCAGTCTCACTGGGTCCAAGGAGGCTCCTTAAAACTAAAGCATGTTTCAGAAATCTGCAATTACATCTATTGATGGTGGATCAAAACAAGACAAAACAAAACTTACAATAACATAGATGATTGAAAAGCAAGCAATTGTCCAATATCTTCCCAGATAGGCATCAGCAAGAAAGGCCCCAATCAATGGTGTGATGTAGCAAGTCCCAGACCAATCACTGACATTCTTGCTAGCTGTGGCACTATGCTGGTTGAGCTGGTTCTTGAAATATAGGACCAAATTGGAGCTCATTCCATAGTAGGCCAATCTCTCACAACACTCATTTCCTGCACATAAAAGATAACACCAATCAGCACCTTTTGAGAAAGACACTAGATTTTGTGAGATGGGTCAATATGTAAAAGTACCTAAAATATAAGGGCAGGCCTTCCAGGTTCCAGTTTCCTTTTTATTTGCTGGGTTCCCACAATAATCTACAGTTCCATCTTGAGTATAATTATCTTCTTCCTCTGCCATGGCCTAGGTTCAGTTCAACTCTGAGATTTGCTGAACAAGAACCCAATATTGTGCAAGTTAGATTCACACACACACACACACACACACACACACACACAAAAAAACACTCAGTACTCTTATTTAATGCAATCTTGTGCAGATCTTGGAGTTTTTTAGGGCAAGAGAAACCAGTTTGAGAGCTGATTTTTACCTTATCTTGAGAAACTGAAAGTGGTCTGAGAGATTTGGGACTCCATTGAAGAACTCTAATGGAACATGGCTTTTAGCAACTCTGTTCTGTGTCTGTACTTTAGTGAGATGGGAATGGTGAAGAAGGCATTGGCAACCTTTTTGGATATATATGGAGAACGTTTAGTTCAAGTAACTACTCATTGCTAGTTAGCTAGCTGGTGCTTTATATTAAATCGTATTTGACTGTAAACAGAATAAGAGTTTGTTTGAGTTGTCTACTTTAAATGTCTAAAAAAAATTATTTGCAGATCTAGGTCAATTAATAGTTGGTCGATCTTTTAGAGTATACAAATATTAAAAATAAAAGTGAGATTAATTTTTATATCATTTGCGACTTCTAACAGTTGGTCGGCCCAAAATTATTCAAATTTAATATGAGTGGACCTACTGTTAGTAAACACATATAATATACTGGTGAATCTCATTTTTAGTATAATATACTGTTAGTATAGCAAACAAACAAATAAAAAATCATCGACTTCATAATATGTAACTCACTAACTAATGGTCATTAAGATCTAATTGTGGGTTTGGTTCTTTAGGTTCAAATTCTGGACTAAAGTGTGAACATGATTGTAGAGTGAGACTATGGTGATGTCTCCATTATTGACTTGGAAGTGTGAACAATAGCACAGGCCTTGAAGTCTTCTTGTAAAGGATAGAGACAAGCAAGCCCTCACTATCTTAGTCTTCCCAATACAGCCAGCCAACCACAATGTTTAGCTTCAAACCATAAGTTCACATAGTTTTCCTTTTTTTACTTCTTGCTTTTTCTATGATTATTGTGTTTAATTTGACTACTCCACGCCCGTGATTGCAATTACATCCGTTTTGAAATGAATGTCTATTATTTTTAATATTTTGTAATGTTAGTTCATTTTATGTAAGTAATTGCGATGGTTAAACGTGACTCTCTCCAATGCAAAAATTTAAACTTGTAAATAGGGTGCTCAGTTGTTATATAAGTGACGATGAATACTATATTTGACTCTCTCTAACTCTCTCACACATACAAAAGTGCAAACTAGATAAGAAAATAAAACTTACACGTAAATTAAGAATGAAGATAAGCGGACATCTTTCTTGTGGGTCGAGAAGGATGTAATTAACTCATACGTTTTAAAACTTTAGTAATAATAATATGTCGTTGTATTTTTCTTTGATCGTAAAATTCCTAAAACAATTTCAAAAGAACAAAAGAGAATATTGAATATGGGCACACATCTCAATGTGTAAGTGAGATATAGCATCTTCCAAGAAGTTGGGTAGTCAACTGGTATATATGGTATCATTCTTCAATATTGGCTTGAGCCTATCTACACCTAATAAAATACTAGTAATTCAGTTGGTAATGCACATGCATGTTGAATTCTATCATCATTTCTCTATGTAATGTCATGTTTTTTAAGGGGAAATTATTGAAGCAAATTGTTACATAAAATAGCGGAACATAAACTAGGACGAAGCAAAATAAACTAAAGCAGCATGAAATAAAATCTAAGCCAAATAAACTAAAGTAAAATGAAATAAAAATTAGAATAAAGCAGCATCAAACAACCAAACACGAACCCACGTAGGCAATTATAGCCGGAACGTCAAAATCACTAAAATAAGAAGTATTGGTAAACCCTTCTCTCCGATTTTATTGAAGCCCGCAAGCATCCACCTTAACAACGCTTTCATATAATGCAAAGTTAGTGTTTGTTGAGTTCAAATTCAGTCTCCATTCGATGAAATAAAATTGAGAGAAAAAAAAAAATCTGTCCAGTCCGAGTTTGGGCCTAGTTATTGAAAAATGAAAAAGAAAAGTGATTGGACCTTGTATGAATAGTGGGTTTAGTCTCTGAATTGAACTTTACAGTCCAAACTCATATCAGAATGGGCCTAATTTCTCCTCCTCTTCACTAATTTCTTGGGCCTCTTATATTCAGCCCATTACTTATTGCTCTTTCTTACTTCCAATCGAAACAAAAAGACCGACACCCTAACTAACTCATGGTCACGAAGTTCGTAGACCAAGTCATAAACAAAAATTTGCAACTAGCAAACTGAGCCAAAATAGTCATAACATCAAATGCACTAAAATCTTCCCCTCCAGTCTGAAGAGCACGAACATCTTACCACAATTGCATATGAAGTTTAAAACGATTACGTAAAAGACTATGTCAACCACCTCTCGCCACCATTAAATATGTCATCTGACTCGGCATCAGCTCAAATACTGATTCGAACACTTCCTTTTCCTTTCAAGTGTGATAAAAAATTTGTACAAGTTGTTGCGGTGGCGCACATTGAGTATCATCTGAAAGTTGCTGTCCGACTCTTTGACTTTTAGTAAAGGCCAAGAATCTTTCCTTAAAAGGAAACAAATTGGCTCTGCCCAATTTGCCTAAACCTCCCCACATTTTTCATTTATATATTCAAATATTCTTCTTCACCATTTTTTCTTAAAAATAATTAGTATATTTTAGCAACAACACAACACCACCACTTTCTCTTTCTCTACTCTACTCCACCCCCTCACCTCATCAAAGGGTCAATGCTCACCATACATTTTTATATTACTACTTTTTATTGTATTAATATATGATTCTCTACTATATATTAATTAATTATTTGTCAAAAAGTAATATAATTTGATGGTCAAGCTTTCCATTCTAGCATCCTAACTTCTTGGAGTTCATATTATCCATCAATTATCTTCTCTTCAACTTGGAGTTTTAGATTTTGGAAGTGAATAATATCAAAGATACGTGAACTTTTCAATCTAATTTATTTCTAATTGTTCTCGATATAGATTTCCGATCACTTTTATGTTTTATTATGTCTCTCAATTATATTAGTTTGTTTCGAACTTGTCAAATCTACAACACTACCATCGAATTAGGGTAGCATGGCAAAGACAACCACATGACATTTAAATTAGTTAAATTTACGAATAATGTTGTTTTGAAACAAAAATATATAATTGATTGATGAAATCAGCACATCTAAGTCATATCATATGCGTAGCAATACATACTAATCATTATTCGAGACGTAAAACACTGCGAATACGGCAAAACTCTCCCTATTAAATTTTGAGATAAAACTAAATTATCTAATACTTGAACTGAAAACCTCACTTACGATACAAGAATTATGTTGGAATGATTTAATCAATTTTATTTTTTCTTATTGGCCTACAACTTTACTAGCCATTGAATGAAAGAATAAAATAAGAAGGAAAGAAATATATATATATATA
>JAYMTH010003293.1:0-11114 GCA_036897465.1 Pelargonium australe | reverse complement strand
ATCGCTTCCGGCAGCCACCTAAAGTGGCCGGAAAATCAGAGAAAAAACCAGAGTTCAAGGAAGAAGAAGGGCAATTTAAAAATAAAAAAAAATGGCAATTTGGTCATTTCACCATTTAACTGACGGAATCTTAACAGAAAGAGCCGAGGGAAAGAATGGGGCACTGAAAAGTTACAAAACAAATATTAGGGATAGTCATTGCGAAAAGTGTCAAGTATAAGACACTAAACTGCAATTACCCCTAAAAATAAAAATCAAAGAATTTTAGAGGTTTTATTTAACTGTCGTTATGTTTCAAAAGTCGCATAATAGTTTGGAATGTCAGTTAAAACATTAGGGGCTATCTGATTGGAAAAGAGAAAATAGTTTTTCTCAAGAGTGCTCGAAATCTTAGTCATAGTTTATTGGTTGAAACTCCGGGCAGGGTGCTTCGCACCAAAAAATTCATTGGTACATGTATAAGGATTAATTGATGAGGTGACGTCACCTGATTGACCATAATTTTTTGGTCGATAGTCTCAGCCAATGGTCGAGATTTTTTTTCTCTATTTCAAATACAATTATGAAAAAATAAAGTATTAAACAGTATTCAGTTGACAGAAAGTTGGAAAAAATAAATAAATTAAATGAAAACTAAAACTTAGTTTTCAACTACCAAGTTACTGTTAAAATATATCAAATATACATCATTCTAAAATAAAACCAGAGAACCGACTTACCAATGAATTTCTTGGCATTGAAAAGAGCATTCAAAAAAATTAGGAGACGCATTTACCAACAAAATACATGAGGAAGCACCAAAATGAAAGGCCAAAGGAGACTTTAAAAAAGAAGAAGAAATTGATGATCAAATTACATCTTGACATGTACAAACAAAAAGATATGATTATTACGAATCATGGTTAGCCCCAGATTGTAAGTTTTCGTCACAAAGGTCCGATTGGGAAGCACTAGGGATGATCCTTGGGGGAGACCATTGATCGGGCACCATGAGAAAATAAGCAGTCATTGCTTTTCTGAATCGTTTCTTGTACTGCTGCGGTGAGATCACTGTCGGAGTTGAGTTCTTAGGCCCGCCCAGGATGCCCGAAGTCTTCACCCAAGTTTCCAGATGCTTGTCCCATGTATATTGCCTCATGAAGTCGATTATACCAAGAACCAGCTCATGCTTTTCCTCGTCCACACCAACCAGTAAAGAGTAATCCATCACATCAATTGACTGTAAAAATCACATCAATTATTATTAATTAGCAAACAATGAAGTACGAGGAACAGGTCGCAACCATCTTCTATTGAAACCCAAATAACTACAGATAGATAGGTAGTCTGAGCTAAAACGGTTTTTAAGTTTCATAATTAATTCAAAAGATGACAAAAATCAAAACAAGGAAAACCTCTTCTGTGAGCACATAATATATGATAGAAGCAGTAGAATCCAACTTACAGCAAGAAATGAAGTGTCATTCCACACAGCTCTCTCTAGCAGCCGTTTAGCCTTGTTCCCCACAAAAATCGGAGACGTTGGCATCGCTTCAATCAGATTCTGATCCAGCAATACCTTATTGCTACCACTCGTATCTGGATTATACCGAGACCGAGAAGATCCCTTGAGGTCATAAAGTCGTACAATGTTACGCCTAAACAGAAGATTCTCCATTACCAAGACATCCATCTTCGATTCTTTCCCTCCTTTGAGGTGCTTTGAAGAAACCTTCAAGAAATATAATGCAAAAATGAAGCGGAGAATTGAAGAAAATAAAAAACAGAAAAGAACTAGCAGTGCTTCAAAATATCCATACAAGACATTTTTAAACGTGTTATACAAAAAAGCCTGGATCTCGTGCTCCATACCATCAAAGTATCCAATATATTTTAAAACATACTCCCTCCAACCCAAAATGAAAATGAGTGCCTTTGTTTCTATTTCGAGAAAAATTAAGAAGTTAGGTGTGATATATTTACTCTTGTATCCTCGTGATCATGTGTTAAGGAATACTAACTAATTATAAGAATACTATTGACAGTTCATGCATAACTAACTTCATAAAAAAGGAAAGAGGACACTCATTTTGAATTAAAAATTCAAGTGAACCGCGACACTAATTTTGCGACAGAGGGAGTATTACCGAGGCCTATAATATATGCATATAAATACTATAACATGTACAACAAAGATATGATGACTAGATGATAACAGTACAGAGGCTCTAATCTGTAACGGGATAAAAATGGGAGAGATTGCACAAAATAAGATCGAAGTTCTTTCTCACTCGTTCAATCTGAAAGAGAAGTGAGTTTCAAGACCATCGGTAATTTATAATATATAACTTTAGCTAATTGTTGGATTGTCTGAAATCTTATCCTAGAAGCCAAACCCAAATTTATTTATTTTAAAGACAGGAGAGGTAAGAAATAATACCTGATAAATCCCGAGGATCTTTGCCAGACAAGTGGGACTCTTTGTACTGATTGATTCTGACAGATACTTAAAATAAGCTGGTGCAAACTTGATGAATGACTCCAGCTCTGTCTTTGTAACCTGTTTGATTATGAATCTGTCATCCAAAGTTTTAGCAAAGAAAACATTGCTTTTCCCACCCTGTGCCCCCCACTTCTTGCAACGACTAAGGGAGCGTATGTACTCTAGCTCAGAAGGGCAACAAATCCTTCTTAGAGCCTCAAATCGCTTCGCATAGTAACAAGTCACTGTATATTTCACCTTACCAAGAGGGCCTTCATCTGAAATTGAAACTCTGGCATGTAAATCTTTTGTGTACAAGAGTGGGTCCACAGCCTGAGAGCTCCGGGATCCTGACATGGAAAAGATGCTCTCATCGATAGAACCATGACTTTTATAAGAATCAAAGCCTATCTCATCAGAAGAGTGCAGTGACATTAAATTCACTGATTCAAAAAGTGACAATGAACTGAATGAAGGTGTAAGATCCCCGTTCTCCTTCGATCTTTCAGACTCAGACATCTGAGCATGATAATCGGTTGAGGCAAGAGCATATGATATTACACTAGTCGGCTCATCATCATAAACAATCACAACAGTTTCATCAACACCGACGGGCAAAAGCAGCCTAGCACCGTTTTGTCGTTCCAACTCCCGGAATGAATTGACATACACAGGATTGTACTCGCCAAAACCAAGTTTTTGATAATTCAACAGAGAATACTTGTTTAATGAACTGTATACATTCGCATAAGGCATTCCCTCCAGAATCTTGGACTTTTCAAGATTGTCAAGCTCCTGAGTAGGTGAGTCGGGAGAACAAGCTACATCAGCCACTGCTTTGTCAAGAGTAGGGTTTTCTGCAGCTGAACTTACCAGAGCTGAAGATTGCACCACAGATGAATCCGGAAATGAATAACAATTATCTTTATGTGTTATGCTTGCTGGGTTGGATTCACCAATCCATGCCGCGTCAAGGGTATCAGACAAATTCGTCATGATTGGGAACTCCCCCTCGGAGACAACCCTCCGCACAGGATTTTCATGTTCTGAAGGAAGCTTAGCGCTGATATCAGCACTAGAAGAAAGACAATGCTCAATTTCCTTTCGAGGATTCTTGTCCAAGTCCATGTCACTCCCTTGCTGATTTATTTGACCAACTTTTCCTCCAATAGCAAAGGAGTCAAAACTATTCAATCCCTTACCCACCTTCGAAGCCATATCAGACTCAACAAGCTTCTCCACAGATTTCGGGCTGGGCCCACGTGATACATCTTGGAGATTGCTGTTATATTGATTGGCTACATGTATCAGGCGTTGGTCCCACATATAGGAATGGAAGATTAGCTGCCTCCGCAACCTATTTATCTCAAGAATATCAACTGCAGGTTGGCCAATTCTCATCTCCCTCTTCATCGCCTTTTCCAACGAGTCCTAGATATTAAATAATGCAACTATGTTGGTCAGGTACCAGAGATTGAAGACAATTTAGAAACAAAAAAGTTCCTTTTCCTCTCAAAAGAAATACAAGTAAAGCACTGTAGCTTTTCATTTGAAGGTGAAAATAATTTATGCCTTGTGAAAGCTGATGTGCCATATATGATGATCCTAATCCTAAATCAATTATGGCTTTTCAGAAAGTAAGAAGTAGCTCAAATGCAGCAAACTTGGAGCTTGTTCGTTTAAAAAGAAAATCAAACATTGAAATGCAGAAACATCAACAATTATCATGGACAACGATATGACATTCCCTTGAACTTACAGAATACTTCACTTCCCGAATGTATGGATATTTCTGCTCAGCGAGCAGTGGCCACATAGATCAATTAATATAAAGAAAGTAGAGGAGCTATGTGTTGCTAGACCATCATTAGACAACATTGTTAATAGTAAAGCCAATAGTGATTTAAATATCTCTTTTACTTTTTTTTTATTTGTTGCTAGGATCTAAACAATTAGAATTACTTGCATGTTCGCATCCTGAGTTGATAGGTTGGTTCATTAATAGGTAACAAAATATAAAACAAGGAAATGAACACACAACAAGCTGACCTAATTTGTTTATTCTTTATACTACTTTTTTCCTGTTTGTTTGGTTGGGATGGGGATGAAAGAACAGAAACAAATAAACTACCTCGAACTCCTCTTTCTCCTTTTGTAGTATCCCTTCCAGTTGGGTAATGCAACATCTTAATTCAGATGCTCTCCTGCTCCCATCTTGTGGCCCTGTACCTGACTCTTTCTCCGAAAAAATCTTATGAATAGCATTGTATACTTCACTAAACAGTTGTTCTTCCCTTTGAAGCACCTATCAAACAAGATCAATAATCCCATAAGCATTGAGAAATTCATATCACCTGATGTGTTTAAAAATAGAATTTGCAGTGACTGCACCTCATTTGCTTCTTTTTGTACCCAATCCTGATATTCATAGTTGAAATCAAGTTTCGGAGGAGGAAGATAAACAGAATGAACATCAATTGAAGCATAGCGGAAGCAAGCAACCATTCTTCCAAAACTGCAAGTATAAAACAAAGATATAATACGAACAAATAGGCAAATCAAATAAAATGTCAATCTCTGCTATTATTTACTGAGTGAATTGATCCAATGGATGCAAAAATACGCTTAAAAACTCTATTCTGTAACCTACATATTCTCCAAGATATTCGCAGTTTTTGTCCGCATAAATCACCATATAAAACAGTCATGCTTTATGTTTGATGTAAAGACATCAGACTGGCGTGATGGACAGAAAACAAGAACCAGCCTTGTACTTGTCCATGTTTGCAAATATGGCATGCATGTAGTAGAATACTGCTTAATGTACTAATTACTAAATACATCATATTACCACACAAGCTTTCTTTTATGAAGAGGAGAAGCATACCCATAGAACCGAAGACAATCTCTGTGAAGTGAATGACCACAGCTCGCAACCCTGCTTGCAGCTGCATGGTTCGAAAAGCTTAACTCCAAGAATTTCCCAAAAGATAAACCCCAGGCAGCATCAGACATGACCACTCTCCTAGTGGCTGGAGGGAAGCCATTATATCGAGGACATCGCAGGCATCTATGCCACATCCAGATCTTGCCTTCACGCTCCCCAGGTAAAACAAACTCAAGCTTCTTAACAGATATCGTTAGGCTACCTTGCCGATGAGTATAACAATGAACATGTGCTTCTGATGGCATCTCACATGAATGGCAACGGAAACTCTGAAAAGAAGACAAGCTTATTCAGTCTTATATTCTTGACTTGGGTCCTAAGGTCAACAAGAAAGAGTATTATTTGTGTAAATGTGTATGTACTAAAATGTATGTATTATATAGAATGATAAATACCTGATCGAACAAATGATCCCTCAAATACCGTCCCAATGGCTTATCAAAATTCCCATAGTATTTGATTCGAAGGAGATGAGCCCGTTCACATACAGTCCCCTTCCATACACAGCGTGTTGACAATGACACCAAAATGCTCTGATGATCTGAAGGTGAGGGAGGAAACTCCTCCTTTGAAGATCCCATCTCCTCATTGAGATTATTACTATCTTGCTCCAAAGCTGTCGACTCTGAAGTACCAAGGGATCTACTGCCAACACTTTGTCCAAGAGCCTCTAAGGTGCCAACACAATTGGCAGTTAATTCATTATGTGACACAGTTTCCCTGCTGTCTGCTGTTTTAGACCAGAAAAAATCTTGTGGACTATGTTTATCATTCTCCTTAGAGTCACAACCTGAGGGGGACTCGTTACGGTAAGATACTGGAAAATTCTGGTCCGAAGGGGACCAGGAATTGAGGGTATCATAAGATTCTATAGAGTTTGAGACAGGTTCTGCACACATAGTTTGAAAAGCAGAGCCTTTAGAAAGACTAGCTGGCTCTTCTAATCCCAATTTGCAAGACTCAATAGTGGCAGATGCGGATCTATCTGAAATGACGTCTTCGTTGGATTTTAGTGATTCATTCATAGGATGAGGACGGGGTAAACTGGTGGTGGGAACAGTAAAACCGGGTATGGTAGAAATGGACCTGTCAATACTTGATGGTTTATCAGGTAATGCAACAGTTATTGGAGACTTTAAAGGGAGTTCTGGAAGTGAAGCTCCTTCATCAGCAAGAAAAGATGTCTCCAGAGCCAAGTGATAAGCTGCAAAAATTCCATATTGAACCACATGTTTCACCTTTTTCAACTCATCCCCACTAGCACCCTTAAGCAAAATCTGAAAGGAAGTAAAACAAGATATCCATCTCAGTATTCGAAGGTAAAGGTACTAACAAATAATTGTACTTCTCAACCCATGGCAAAAAAAATAATAAAAGTTGAAACACACTCGTAATACGTGCAAATCCCACATCCAATGTGTCTTAAGCTAAAAACATGTCCTAAATGGATAGTCAACAATCCCACAGACACAATTGCAAATTGCTCCCCTACTCTACAATCTACATCATAGATTTACGTTCACCAATAATTTTTTTGAATAGCCTAGAAGAAAACGTGAACAACAAGTCCTACACTCCATGGGGAAGGTCTAAAAAAGAACACTGTGTACAGAACATATTTATAATCAACCAGTGAATTTGAAATTTCTACTTCAAAACAATGAAATTAATATCCATATCAGTGTGTGCTAAAGTTTATAAATTGCAGTACTTACAGTACAACCCAAAGGCTTAGGGCAGCCCTCAAAAAACATCAGGGTCTTTGTCAATTTCTTCCCACCTTGCCCAGCACTGCCATGTGCTTCAAAAAACTTCTCCACATGGAATGTGTCGCAATAACCAAGTTTCTGCGATGTGAGATGATCAATTGAAGGGACTATTTGTGCCCCAGTGCAGCGGGCTATACGCTCTAGAAGAGGTCTCTTAATATTCAGAACAAGTGAGATGTCTTTTGCAAGGAGGTACTCTTGCGCATATCTTGAAACTGACTTCTCCACCAAAAGAACATTAGGGTGATGAGAGTCAATCTTGGCAACTGCCATCTTTAAATGGTCCATTTCCTGTAAGGCACATAGGAACAAGAAGCAATTCCAATTGTTTCAGTGGTAAAAACTGAGTAATCAAATTACTCAGTTCTTGCTTGAGCCTATATCAGAGAACCAGAGAATTAAGGTTCTAATTCAGAAATAAAATGCAAAAGAAAGTAAACAACTAAAACCTGCTGCAACAAAGTGTCAAAACTTGACAACAGGTTGGAGACCCGCTGATACTCCAAAGCTCCACCAAGGATTAGAAAACGAGGTTTATCTATTTTTGATGTCATTCGTCGATGAGCCACATTTTTCTTGCAAACCACTCCTCTAACCACCATGCTAAAAAAAAGAAACCAAAATAGCATCAATTTTGATTAAAATTGCAAGTAATAACAAAAACATCTAGAATGGAAATAATTTTACAATTATAAGGAAACAAAAAGGTTACACCAGCAAGAGTTATAAGCATATTTCAGCACAAAAAACAACTAGCCATAAAAGCACAATCAACTGGTGGTGGTGGTTGGGAGGGGGTTCAGACAATATGAAGCATCCATTCAATGCAACAACAGGAGATGTACAGAACTGGCAGCATAATTCAATGACATGAACACTCGTACTCGTACACAAAAAGAGGAAGACTTTATAGACTTGGAATGAAATATCAAATATATCATTAGCAACACTAAAGGTTTAAAAATAACCTAGCCAAAAAGGTTGAGTTGAAGCAATTCCACTAATGACTACCACAAGAGAAAGCCAAATGATTGTAAAGTGATTCGCATCAGTAGTAAAACTATAAACAAAAGCTTCAAATCTAGTCTGATTAATTACCTCTCGCTACGACGCCCACAAGCTATACATTTGACTTTCACATATCCACCAGGATCCATTCCTCCCCCCTTGCTTGTATCTGGCTTAAGGAGTGTAGCAGCTTCCCAGGACAAAGATGTAATAATTTCCAACCAACTCTCTTTGTCATCTTCATCACCCACAGATAGATTTTCAACTTGTAAAAGCTGAGCTACCAAAGCTCTAAAATGCCCTTCCACTACATTTTTAATGGCTTTTTTGTGCTCCTCACTTGACTTATCCCTACTACATAACTCCCTATTACGAAAACTGTTTGAAGGGCGTAGGTATCCCCACTCTCCTGTCGCACCTCCATCGTCATCGTCATCGTCAAATAGAACAGCTTCTTTCTCATCTTCTTCATCTTCTGGTTCTGGAGGAACCCAAAGTAGTCCATTGTTTTCAAAATCTACAGGTTCAGCATCTCTACCTTCTATTTCATACAAAGGAGCTTCACATTCATCACCATGATCATGTTCATCTGCTTCTTCCCCGGTTCTTTTAATTTCTTCCTCACCCTCAGGATCAAAATTCTCGGGTAATGGGGACGAGCACATGCTCTTTGTATCCACGTTATTCTCAGTTGGATGAACATTGTGTGGTCCATGGATGTGGTCAACCTCACTAATACTGACGGCAGCATAATAATCATCACTTTTAGAAAAATGCCTTGTTTCTGAATCTGATTGATATGCACCATAGTCGTCATCCTCGTCGTCACTCCTGAAAATAGACAATAAAATACATATAAATGGCCAAGTGATAACAGGAAAGATAAAACTCGGGACTACGAGACTGGGTAAGCATGCTCACTGGAACAATCAGGAAAGACTGGTATACTACGCGCCAGAAAAATTAAAGAATAAAATATTAAAAGATCTTTGAAAACTAAAACTCGTAACATAGAATAATTTCCATACAATTATGTTGTACCATTTTCCATTCACAGCTAGCACAAACATGTGTGCACTTTAAAAGGTCAAGGATTCTGCAACATCTAATGTGCTGCACAGGAAGGTACATAACAAGTCAATGTGTACCTGTTTAAGCAAAAGCCAAATTTATCAGAGGCCACATCCCCTATATCAACACTGGGATTTGTGGTCCTTCCAGATATCATATTGTCTTGCTCGGCAGTAACTGGATCCATTTCGGCAGACTGACAAGGGCTAAGACCAGAACTATATGTGACTCGCTGGTAAGGTCCAGTAGAATAAGGAGTTGAACCAACAGTACTGTTACTACTGTTACAGGTGCAGCTGGACTTGGGGCTGGCCAAGCTTGTTGCGGAAGGCGATGGGCTGAGACCAGGGCTGGGCACAAAGGTCCCATCTTCAACTGCTGCTACTCCTTGTTCCCATTGCTTAAAGCAATAATTACAGACCCGGATCCTCTCACAGTCTTCTCGAACAGTCTTTTGTTCATCAGATGGGGCAGGAATCGAGTTTGATGTACATTTGGCGCAGAAAACTCGACCGCAAAATCGACAGTGGTGTCTTCGGTTGAATACAGTAAACTGGGAGTCACACTCGTAGCATACTCTGCAACTGTTATCGGGCATCCAAAAGTCCCGTGACACATTCGCTGGTTCGGTCCTTCGAGGGATCCAGGACTTAACTACGTCAACTAGCTCGGACAGTTTGTTGTCGGGGGTGCCCATGGACAACGATCCCACCCGAGCCCCCTCATTTTATAAAATTCTCATCTGCCACTCTCACTAGAACACCACAAATCACTATCCTGTCAAGAACAAAATGCCAAGTAAACTTACGAATAATCCAAACCAAACAAACTCAGTAGTATATGTAACTCCCAACCTCCATCCATGTAGGATTGGAAAAGGAAGGAAGTAGGTTTTTATGACAAGAAAAGACATAGAAGCATCTGAATCCAATCCACAACTAAGCACAATCTTAAAACACATTAACCGAGAGTAAAATAGAAGAAAATAAGAACTATATAGCAAACTTCCTAGAATCATAGACTTCTGAAAAACCAGAAATATTCCAACATTAATATATATTTCAAAAACAATGAATTCTTGGTAAAAGAAAAATATATATTACCTGCAATTAAACAGCTTGAATTCTAAACCTGAAGCCGAAGATTCAATGGCTTAGTCCTCAAGTGTTAATTCTTGCTCAGTCACAAAACCCAGAAACCCTTGACTTCCGATTCGCAATAAAAATCACTGCAAAAACAAATTATTTCACAGAATCAATTAAAAAAAACGAACCGTACACAAAATTAAGTATACACACAGAAAAGCAATCCCTACTCAACCAGTCAACTGTGAATAGACAAGATATACACAAAATTCATAGAGACCCCACAGAGAAACCGTAATCGAATGGCAAAAAAAATTAAATAACCAGCAGACGAGTCAGTCTCAACTTTGAAGCAAAAACCTTAATCAGATCACCAGGAGGCAATATTTTATAAAATAATTATTCCTTCTATAGTTGGTCAGTGGCAGTGGTGGCAAATAGAAATGCCAAAGATTCACTTTTTTTATTATATAAATAAAAATAATCTCATCCCATGGATTTTAATTCTCTAAGCAGTTTGATTCAATCTTCAAAGAACATGACTGCAAATTTTCTATGATCACAAAGCTCGCTAATTATACAATTATTGTGAAATGTAAAAACTTATGTGACAATTGGGCTTGTGCAGTCAAAAATCAACATCAACACCAGAATTAGGATCAACCAGCACAACAACAACAACAACAACACAGCCACAAGATCAAGGAACTTCAGGTACAGGTTCTGGGTTAGGGTCATCTGGTTATTATGGTTCAGAAGGAGAATCAGGTGGA